>JASAMW010006221.1:0-57370 GCA_030247985.1 Epsilonema sp. ZAB3_2
AAATAAATACCTAGGTTATGTGCAAATGTAGCCCAGCCCAATTTTTCTTCAGAACAAAATGTCTTTTTGTCCTTTGTTCTTGATGGAGAAATGGCAGAGAATGCGCTCAAATTGTGCTAGAAGCAAGAATGTCCAGTGCCACCTTATGAAGTTCAATTTTATCCTCCTGCTCCTGCGCATTTCCCCTGCTCATCTTACTTTTATTTTTACTTAAACTATGATCAAAATAATTTAAGTTTAAGTAAAAGTATGAGGGTCGTACTTTAATAGTTTTAGTTTAAGTTTAAGTAAAAGTAAGCCAAAAATCAATACTTTTATTAGTTTGAGTTTAAGTATAAGTATACTTTTAAGAACCTAGTACGTACGTACATACAGAGGTACATTTGATACATTAGCCGGCGGAAGCATTTGATATTTCCTGGGACGCTTCCGGCTTGTAGTTTACATTTCCGCTGCGTAACTGTCGATATTCGGGGCACGCTCCCCTAGTCTAGTCAGTATACTCTTTTTCTCTCACTCTGATCGGTCGCTCCAAGAACACCTCTCTCTTCTACTCCCTACCACCTCACCAATTGGTCGACGCCTCAGGATCCAGAACCGGGGACGCCTGGATGGACCATGGCCACCGCCGACCCCCACCTCAACCTCAAGCTACCGGTGCCAGCATTGGTGACCTACATAGTTGACCATTGGAGACGACGGGCGACTTCCGCGAATGGGTGGAGCGATTCCAGCTGACCATGGATCTGCACAACCAGAACAGACCACAGGATCAGCAGCTAACCGACTCACAGAAGAATGACTACTCCATGGTCAACCTCGGGACAGAGGGGATGCGAGTGTTCAGGACCAACCCCATCGCGGCGAGGAGACACGAAGTGATGCACGCAGAGTTCGTGCAGGCAGCCAAGGCGCAGTTTGCACCCAGAACGACGAAGATGAAGGCCTGCTACATCTTCTCAAGGAGGAAGCAGGAACCAGGGGAGACGGTCGACGAGTTCTACACGAGCCTTCGCTACCTGGCGCCGGACTGTCAGTTTGGGGAGGCGTTGGACTCCAATCTGACATCGCAGTTGATCCTCGGGTGCGCCAACAAGAAAACGCAGGAGGATCTGCTGGCACTCAAGGATGAGGATGTGACACTGGAGACGACGCTCAACACGATGAGGTCGCAGGAACTGGCCAGGTCAGAGGCCAGTAAGCTCAACAGCCAGACGCAGATGCAACCAGTCAACAAGGTGGGGCAAGCATCCAGAGGGATCAGACAGCCACCAAGGGCCTATCAACCACAGAGCCGGGGACCAGGAGCCAGCAGTGCCACATGCCGAAACTGTGGACTGAGCTTCCCCCATCAGACCAGATGTCCAGCTGCCAACGAGACATGCAACAAATGCGGGAAGAAGGGCCATTTCGCCAGGGTATGCCAGGGCAATTCGGTCGCGCCACCACCTACCACAGCACCCAGAGGCAGAGGCATGTCCAGGGGGACAATCAGGATGGTGGAAGCAGAGGGCGAACCTGCACTCATGACGGGGATCGAGATCAGCGATGGCAAGTACTACCACACCATAGCCATGGAGGTGGACACTGGGGCAGCGCCAACCGCCATCAGCTGGGACCACTACAACAACCACTTTTCCAATCTCAGACTCAAGCCAGCGACCAAGCCCCTGTACAACTTCGACCACTCCATCATCAAGAACATCATGGGGGTGATGACAACAATGGTGCGGTTCCATGGGAGGACTCAACGTGGCAGCATCCATGTGATCAAGGGTCTCTCTCAACCAGTCATCGGGCGCAATCTACTGGTACCACTCAAGGCGATTGTTTACTGCGCGGGTCAGCCAGGGGTACAGACAACTACTGAGGAACAGTCAGTGGGCCAGGTCAGCACTGGAGAGCCACCAGCCTTGGGCAACTACCCCAACCTCACATCGGACCAGATGGGCACTTATCCAGGGTATCAGCATCACATCAAACTCCAGCCAGGTGCCATTCCCAGAGCAGTCAATCCACGCCCAGTCCCATTGGCCAGGAAGGCAGCCGTGGAGGCAGAGATCAAACTCATGGACCAGCTCGGCATCTGGCAGCCAGTGGCAAAGTCTGAATGGGCTCATCCAATGGTCGCAGTTCCAAAGGGCAATGGCAAGGTTCGCATTACAACCGATCTCACAGCCTTGAACCAGTATGTCATCCCAGAGCGCCATCCCCTTCCAAGGATCAAGGACCTGTTTCTGGAGTTGATTGGGGCTACCATCTTCTCAAAGATCGATCTCACAAAGGCCTACTACCACATCAGCTTGGACCAGGAGAGTCAACTTCTCACTACTACAGCTACACCCTTGGGTCCACGCGCCTACTGCAAGCTTCCAATGGGCCTCACAGATTCAGCCTCAGTCTTCCAACGCCTCATTCAGCAGACACTGGCGGGAGTTCCAGGGGTGATCATGTACATCGATGACATCATTGTCCATGGCAGAACCAGGGAGGAGCACAACAGAAACCTGGAGGCGGTTCTCCATCGCTTGCATGAGAAGGACTTCAGACTACAACCGTCCAAGTGCATCTTCAATGCCAGCTCAGTCCCTGCTTTTGGTCACATCATCTCCAAGGATGGCATCAAACCAGATCCGAAGAATGTTCAAGGGGTGCTGGAGATTCCTACACCTACAGACCTGAAGGCAGTGCAAGGGTTTCTGGGAGCCATCAACTACTGCCAGGATTTTCTGCAGGATGTCTCTTCATTGGCGGAGCCACTCAGAAATCTCACTCGAAAAGACGTCCCATTCCAATGGACCAGGGAATGCGACTTGAGCTTCAGGACCCTCAAACAAGCACTGGCAAAGGCAATGCAGGTGAACATCTTCGACCCAGAGGCGCCAACCATTGTGACCACAGATGCTTCAGACGTTGGGATGGGCGGCATTCTCACTCAGATCCAGGACGGATGGGAAGTCACCATTGCATGCTTCAACAAAACCTTCAGCTCGCCAGAACGCAACTACGCTGCAAACGAGAAGGAAGCCTTGGCCGCCCTGACAGCATGCGAGCACTGGGAGAAGTTCTTGCTGGGCCGCCACTTCACTCTCAGGACCGACCACCAGGCCTTGACCACCCTACTCTGCAAACCACGGGACAAGAGACAAAGCAGCAAGTTCATCAGGTGGAAGGAGCGACTCACAGAGTTCGACTACACCTTGGAATACTTGCCGGGCAAAAACAACCAAATGGCCGACTACCTATCGCGCCTGGAGGATAGAGCAACAGCATTGGGGGTCCCGTTGGTCATCAAAGGAGTGAGGATGGATGACTTCAAGGAGGCGACGCACAATGATCCCATACTCAGCCAGGTGATGCAGCATCTTTCCAACGGATGGCCAGGGAAGGTAGACGACAACACCAAACCCTATCGACAGGTCAGCGAGCAGCTCAGATGCAAGGACGGGTGTTTGGTCAAGGGCAACCTTTTGGTCCCACCTACTTCTCTACGCCCAGCCATCTTGGACACAGCTCATGCGGGTCATCCGGGGATCGTAAGGTTCACACGCCTAATCCGGAGCAGCTACTGGTGGCCAGGCAGAGATGAGGAGATCGAGCGAAAGGTGAAACACTGCCACGCATGTGAGAGGAGCGCAAAGTCCAGGCCTAAGCAACCGATGCCAGACAGGCGGATTCCAGCTCACTACCAAACCAGCAGTTCAATACGCAATCGATATCACGGGCCCTTTCTACAACAACCAGTACATAGTGGTGCTCATCGATTGCCACAGCCGATTCCCTCTCTACCTGGACACAAAGCAGACAACTTCGGGTACCATCATCTCATGGCTCAAGGACATCTTCGCCACCTACGGTAATCCAGAAGGAATCGTCTCAGACAATGGGCCACAGTTCACATCGGAGGAGTTTCGCAAGTTCCTAGAGGGGAAAGACATCTTCCACTACCGTACATCAGTCTACAACCCACAGGAGAATGGCATCGTGGAATCGTTCAATCGCTACGTGAAGCACGGTGTGCAAGCCTTCACATCAGCCAACATCCCTTGGAAGGAAGGACTGCGGGACATATCAGGGAGCAAGCAGGCAGCGTGTGGGAGAAGCGCGCGTTTTAGGAGTACGTGCCACCGACGCTAAAATCATGGACCTTCTAATGACTAAATCACGCTTTATTGACAAGAAACTTTCAGAGAAGATACCAAGTGCGGCTAAGTTTGCACGCAACAGCATACTGAGCAGTAGCAACAAGTTTTAGTTCCTTTTCGCACCACATTATGGGGTTTTGTCTGACAAAAAGTAATGATGTGCATGATAGAGTACTTGCAACAGTGAACACAAAGTTTTCTTGGCTTTTCAAAGCAGATACAGAGTTCCAGACCAACTGAAAGCATCAGAAAGCACTTATTATACTGAGGAAAGGCCAGAAACGAAAGGCGATAACCAGCAAGACATTGAATAGGCAAAGTGGAGATAGTAGTTCAATTGATCACACAACACTTTTATCAAATCAGCAGGTAAAAACAAAAAGATACAGGTTTATGTATGTATACAAGACATACAGGGTAGGTACAGTAGGTAGGGTAGGTACAGGTAGGGTAGGTACAGGACAGGGTAAGGTAGGTAGCCGCACCTGGTATGGCCATTTGATAGTCGCTTTGCTTTATGTCGGCTTGATCCTGAGATATTTTCACTGTGTGGTATTGATTGAGCAACTTCTACTGTAGCTTTTAGGGTACTGTGGGGTACACCCGGACACGGGGGTAAACCCGGACACCTAGTGTATCTCAGCAATCATAAGACCGATTGAGACAAGTATTCTACCAATCGATTCCTTGAACTCTCCTCTTTCAAATGAGCTACCATGTTCATCATTTGCTGAAGCGGCAAATTCAGAAAAGCTTTGGTGTCCGGGTTTACCCCGGCCGTGTCCGCGTTTAGTACCCTATTTCCAAAGTGGCGCGATTTGGCGTGAGTTCGGTGCGGCTCAGCGCATAGACTACAGCAAAAAGGTTACACCTTAGCAGTCCATGTCCATCCCGCCGTCGCCGGGCTAGTGCGGCGAAAGAAAATACCGCGCTGCCTGTTTTCATGAAAAAGTACTGGCGCAATACATGTGGTGCCGCCTTTAGTAATCTAAAATCTACCTCTTGCTTGGTGAGTTTCGTTCCGACAAGAAAATTTCTTCTCCGCTTCTTGAAAGTCTATAGAGTTTGTGTAGCTCTTCTGTGAAGCCGAGTCCAGTCCAGACAGACCTCGAGCTGCCTCGAGGGTCGAGGTGATTTGTTTTGAACACTCGGGTCGCTCCAAGGACTTCTAGAAGCTTATTCCTTTGTAGAAGTCCATGGGCTCCCACGTACCCCTAGAGCGCGCTCTCCGCTTCGCGCTCCCGCCGTGGAAGGGAGCAAGCAGGCAGCGTGTGGGAGAAGCGCGCGTTTTAGGAGTACGTGCCACCGACGCTAAAATCATGGACCTTCTAATGACTAAATCACGCTTTATTGACAAGAAACTTTCAGAGAAGATACCAAGTGCGGCTAAGTTTGCACGCAACAGCATACTGAGCAGTAGCAACAAGTTTTAGTTCCTTTTCGCACCACATTATGGGGTTTTGTCTGACATAAAAGTAATGATGTGCATGATAGAGTACTTGCAACAGTGAACACAAAGTTTTCTTGGCTTTTCAAAGCAGATACAGAGTTCCAGACCAACTGAAAGCATCAGAAAGCACTTATTATACTGAGGAAAGGCCAGAAACGAAAGGCGATAACCAGCAAGACATTGAATAGGCAAAGTGGAGATAGTAGTTCAATTGATCACACAACACTTTTATCAAATCAGCAGGTAAAAACAAAAAGATACAGGTTTATGTATGTATACAAGACATACAGGGTAGGTACAGGTAGGGTAGGTACAGGACAGGGTAAGGTAGGTAGCCGCACCTGGTATGGCCATTTGATAGTAGGCGAAAAATGGTGGGTCCATATTGAAAGGATTTGTTTATTGAGCCGTCCATGCTAAAATCCACCATCATAGAGGCTATAATACCTTCGGTTCAGGAGAACCTGCGCTCAATACTAGCGATACCGCAGTGGGCTTATATTTTTGTCTAGAAATTGTCGAAAAACTAAATTACCACAAGGTGTCAAAAAGACAATGGTAAAAACCGCTCAAAACGTTCGAACACGTACCCCTAGAGCGCGCGCTCCGCTTTGCTACGCGCGCCTGTCGCGTTCCTTTTTCCACACGGCGGGCGCAGAATGAACGCGGCGGGCGCGCAGCAAAGCGTGCGCTCTAGGAATACGTGGTTCGAAATTTGAATCTCGAATCGAAAATTCGAAAAGAAAACATCACAAGAAGGATCGGACGAGGGAGGAAGACAAAGAACAGAGATGAAGCAGAGAATGAGAGCACTTCATCACTTTGTTGCACACAAGGGGAGGAGGCATATGAAGATGATCTCTTCAAGATAGAAGGCAAGAAATTCCTTTCCAGTTGTTCTAAAGGTGTATGTATATAATTTTCCACCTTCCTGAAGTTTCTGAATAGTGAGATTTGAGTGGTGAATTTCGTGGCTACAACGAAACTACGCCAAAGTGCTGGAGAAGTAGGTAGTAATCAGATACCATATTTACTGGTGAATAACCCATGGGGCTATGCAAAATTGAGAAGTCCTATATGGGGGCAATGCATAGGGGCTATGCATTGGGGAAGTGGGCGGGGGCATTTTTTCGTTGTTGAGAGGTGTGCAGAGGCATACTTTTTAGGTCAAAAACACATGGTTTAGGGCATTGTTGAGGTCAAAACAGGGTTATTCTGTACAATAATACACCTTCAAGCAGGCATCTTATCTTGATATGGGAGTGGTTATTATATTAGTTGCTATGATCAGCTTATATAGGTAGCTTCAGGTACCTACTCTAAAGTACATATGGGGCTGAGGGGCTATGCATTGGGCATTTCTTAAGTTTTGCCAATTTATGGGGCTATGCATTGGGCTATGCACCAGTAAATATGACCATAGAATACAGTGTATTATGTACAATACTATGACAAATGTGTCCTCATGCCAAGATTCTAGTGGGCAGTGTTGTTTAGGATGTCCTTCTGAAGGAGCAGCTGTCTCATACCACACCACCACTGCACTCATTGAGATGACCCAGTATAAAGTAAATAGTAAGCATGTCACTCTTTTACTTACTATAGCTACAAGTGCTAGTGTAATGCCATGTTCAGATTAGGGACATAGACCCGAAAAGAGTTGTCTGTCTCCAGTTACTGTATTTTTGGGAGTATATCCCTAAGTATATCCCAATGTATAACCTCCATTGGCAATACATAACTTTTTACTATGTACTGTATATCCCCTGGTGTATAACCCCCATGTACAGTAGGGTACCTAACCTACCTATGCAACCCCATCAGACCTCTCGATTTTTGTATTGCCCCTGGGGCTATACACCCAAAAACACAGTAAATATTATAGTACTTTGCTGATCTTAACATGGCATAATCTCACTGAACTTGAGTAGAGCACTAGTGCTGACTCTCAGAGTATGGAACTTGCACCAGCTGCAGAAAACTTTTGGTCCAGGGTATGGAGGAAGGATCTCCAGTAATGGACTTTCCCAACTTGTGAGATGTTGGGCTGGGTTTGGACACTAACTCATGTCTCTCTTTTTATGCTCAGGCAGGTGGATGAATTTTTGGTGAAGGTGAGCTGGTGGTTTGGTGTGAAGCCAAGCCCTCTGGCTCATGGCTGTCATGTCTCAGTGGTCACAAGTTTGGAGAATTTCTCATTTCCAAGCTCTTCAACTGTATGGCAAAGAACAAAGCCATCCTTCTCACATCGCTTGAAGAAGAGAGGCAGCACAGGAAAGGTTTCATTCTCATCTTGTGAAGCTGAAAAGTCAGAGAAACTAGTCGTTTGTACTTCTGCTGTGTTCACTATTGAGAGCCGTGTTTTTGTATGTAAATTGGCATGTAATGTATGTTAATGCAGGTGTATGTGCTGTCAAATCGCTGAGTTTTATGTAAATATGTGCAAGAAACTTGTAAACTGCTGTTCTAACCCGTGAATTCGATTTCTGAGAGCGAAACTTGAGAATGACGGTAAGCCCACTGTGGTATCGCTAGTATTGAGCGCAGGTTCTCCTGTACCGAAGGTATTATAGCCTCTATGCCACCATCCACCATCCACATTTCTCCCATCTTATGCTCAAGCTCAGGCACAATTTTGTTTTCCATAACGCATACCCCGAAAAGCCGACATATTCTTGGCAACAAATTGTTCAGCTGTTGTCCGTTTATTGTCCGTTTATATATGGGTGCACGGATTGATGAACGGACGGACGTCCCTTACGGACGTTACGGACGTCTGGTGAACACGCCATAATACGTTATGTCTGTGTTCAAGTCGGGACCAGTTTGGAACACAAATTGTGCCTGAGCATCATGATGGGAGAAAGGTGGATTATGGACAAAAAGTCCGAAATTTTTCTTGGCAAACGGCAAATCGCTTTCCGCGTGGAACTTCTCCAGTAACCAACCGGTTATTATTTCAGCAGACTTGTGAATTTTTTTAGGCGCCGCGCGCAGGTCTTTGTTAGAAACTACAAACGCTACAAATCTGCTTTTTTATGAATATTGGTGCGCTTTTCTTTGTTTTTGTTTCAGATACTCATTCCGTATCCTGTGGCATCTCTGACAACATCTGAGTGACCAGCGTTTTCCGCGTGCGTGTGTGCGTGTGGTGTGAGAGCGAGAGATGTACTGACGCCTGCCTACTATTCCATGCGTGAAAACGAAAGGATCAGTCAAGGCCTTATTTTGCGTGAAACAGCGTCAACTCAAGCTTTCTTCATTTCCCCGTATCCTGTTTCTATTGTGTACGACTGAGTGCTTGCGTGAGAAAGACGTAAAATTGGCGTAAGAAGCTTCAAGCCATACTTCTCAGCGTGTTAGCGACAAGATTTTTCGTCAAACTAGGGGAGTCAGGGGAAATTTTGGTTGTCGGGAGCGGAGCATCAACGCCGCGTTCAGATTCAGCGACCTACATAACATACGCCCGAAAAAGTCCGTCCGTGGCTGTCCATGTTTTTTTTGGATGTACGCCGACCATCCGTTGGACACATAGTAGTACGTACGTCGTTGATCTGAACGTGGCATTACTCAAAACGTGAGTATTTTCACTCCATGACCCAAATTACTCAGCCAAGCTCCCCTCACTGCCCTGTTACTATACATAGTGACAAAATGGTGGTTGAAAGTGAAGCGGCGCAGAAGCTCTTGGACTTCTCGCAACAACAAATCGATGTGAATTTATTGGACAACGTGGTGAACGCCATGTACACTGGACAGGGCGAAAATCAACAGATGGCGGAGAAAATACTGACTAAGTTAAGAGAGCATCCGGATTCTTGGACTCGAGTTGACGCCATCTTGGAGTATTCCCAGAATTCCAACACCAAATACTTCGCCCTGCAAATTCTGCAGACGCTTATCAATTCCCGATGGAGAGTGTTGCCGAAGGAACAGTGCGAGGGTGAGCTATATGCATTCTTGGTAGTAATTTGGGACGTACATAAACATTGGGCCGCGCACACGAGCCGAGATGCCAGTAAGTGGGATGTGTTCTGTCTGATGTATTGGCCAGTTGTGCTACTAATAATCTTTTGGTGGTCGCGAGGTGTCCCCGCGGTATTTAGTGTAAGATCCTCGTCGTTTGTCTTTTTTTCTCTTCGCTTGCTCTCTCACCGATGACTGAACAACGTCGACGACACCGATAGAAACTTCGCGGGGTCACCTCGCAACCACAACCACCCAGATTATTGAAGCAAGCGCAACTGGGCAAAATATCTGTAAATGTTCAGCTACTAGAGCGGTCCGCTGAGTTTTCTATGAAGGGATTCTTGATCATGAATCAGTGATATTTTTCAGGAATAAAGACATACATTGTAAACCTGGTGATCAAGGTTTCAAGTGATGCGCAGATGGCAGAAAAAGAGAAAATCTACCTGAGCAAGCTGAATTTGGTTCTGGTTCAGGTATGTACGCTTCACAAGTCCACATTCTACTCTTCTGTCAAAGAATCTTGATTTCTGATTGGCTATAATCTGGACACCAAGAGTTCGCCAATGGAACTCAAGTCTATTGCGTAAAATAGAAACACATGGATTTTTGTCCATGTTTCATGTACTTCCATTCTGCAGTCGAGTACATGCAAACTACACAATGTGACTTAGAGTTCTGTGGCAAATTCTATTTGGCCACACTATATACAGGGTGTATCAGAAGTAACTCTCCGGATGTTTGTGCTTATATCTTCACAACGGAGTGTCACATTCAAATGCGGTTTTTTGCGTTGAATAGCCAAGGCTTCAACGTTGATGCAGCCAAAATTTCAGCTTTCTAGGCTGTTACGTACTGCGTACGTATGGCAATAGCGTCCGAGGCCAGCAGTAGTGTACGTAAACTAGTTCTAGGTATAAGGCGAGTTTAGCCAAAAGTCCCCGGACCGGTCCCTGGTGGGGTTGCCTAAGTCCGCAGCTGTGTCCGAGGGTAACGGGTTCGATTCCCGTTCGGTCCTATTTCTCTCCCCCCTTTTCGGGGCCCGGCTATCGTCATACGGAACGCGGCACGTCACAAGGCCAACAGGAAACGGCTCAAACAGCTCGATTTGCAAAGCGTCAATTTTCACACATTTTTGCAGGCGGCCAGGTACAGATCGGCTCCAGTTTTTCTCTCCCCAGTTTACCTAACCCAGTTCTCGCCTCAGTTTTCCTTCCGCAGTTTTTCTCTCCCCAGATTTTATCTGGAGCACAAGTTTCGGCAGAGTTTTCCACCTCCGTGCCACTTTCTTGCAGATTCAAACTTGGCAAACAGTGTTACAGCCAAAATTCGGTCATCCAAGCTTTTCCTTGGGACGCTGAAGCCATGGTGATCAAATTGACGTCTAACTTCGACAAGGTTGCTCAAAAATGCATAAAAATTAGCGTGGAATGGTGAACAGACTTGAAAGTGCGAGAAAAAAGCGAAAATGGCAAATTCCTTGCCCCGCCTCAGTGCCCTGCCTCCGTTTTGCGCCAAAAAAAGGCGCCGCAACTTTGACCGCTTACAGCGCCATGACAAGACAACCTAGGAAGCTAAAATTTTGGCTGCATCAACGTTGAAGCCTTGGCTATTCAACGCAAAAAACCGCATTTGAATGTGGCACTCCGTTGTGAAGATATAAGCACAAACATCCGGAGAGTTACTTCTGATACACCCTGTAGTTTTCTATGTTTTCCGTTAGCTAGGTCATCGAAACGCCACATTTGCATGCTACTACACATCCAGCTGCCTGTCGTCTCATCGGCAAGCGGTTGGAGCTGAAGCTGTGAGACCTGAACGGTTATTATTTATCTTTCCATACCATAATATATCGTTCAGATCTCGCAGCAGACTTCAGCTCATCTGTTGAGATGGGACGATGGTGGATGGATGATGATATTTCTCGGTTGGTGTTGTTAACGGTTGGCGGGCGGCCGACCTTCCAGAGTTGACGACATAATTTTATGCGTTCTTGATAATTTTTTCTTGAAAATGCGCTCTTTGTTTTGCAGATCGTGAAGCAAGAATGGCCGAAGCATTGGCCCAGCTTTATCACTGACATTGTGGGCTCTAGCAGGAGCAACGAAAGCCTGTGCATGAACAATATGAAAATCTTGAAGCTACTAAGGTTCGCCACCTTCACTTCAGCTTTGACGCGAATGTCGCTCTTAGAATTGCTTGTGCTATTTTGCAGTGAAGAAGTTTTCGACTTTTCACAAGGAGCCTTAACTCAGGCGAAGGCGCATTATTTGAAGCAGACATTTTGCTCGGAATTTCAAGCCGTGTTTCAGTTGTGTCAGTTTGTCTTGGTAAGCTAGCTGCAGTTTGACTATTGTGTGTGAATACAGTCTATTTTAGCCCGAGAGAGTTCGCTATGGGACTCAAGTCGTCCTGCTTAGCTGCATGTACGTACAGTACTTCTGCTAAAGAGGAGTACACGAAGCAAGGACAGAAATCTAACACGACTTGGAATTCCATTAGCGAACTCTTACTGGCTAGACTATGGACGATATGCGGCAACACGATTGGGTTGGTTGATTGATAGCGACCCCGCGGTATTTAGTGAAAGTTTGGATCGGTGCCTGCGGGGTCGTCGACCTTGTTCAATCATCTGGGAGCGAAAAAGGAGCGAGTGAAATGTCGACGACCCCGCAGACACCGATCCAAACTTTCACTAAATTACCGCGGGGTCGCTATCGACCAACCCCATCGCGTTACCACATATCGTAAATAGAATTCGCAGATGTGTCCAAATCATGAAAGGCTTTTTCGCGCAAATTAGCACAAACGCATGAATGGATTCCGCGCAAAAAAGTCTAATTGCCACTGACTTTCAAACATGCGCATTCTCTGTTTGACCAACAATAGTTCGTCCAGCGAGAGTTGGTCCGTGTGCGCAAATTGCATGTACTCAAAGCATAATAGAAATACACATGGAATTGGGAGAAAAGTCTGAAGTAATTTCCATTTGTCGCAGCACGGGCGAAGCCGACTCTCGCGGGATTATTGGCTGTTTGAGTTGCATATCAAGGGCTTTCCAAGTCCAAACCATCAAAAACACATAATATGATAAGAATGAGGTGGCTTTTTCTTTTAGGAAAATTCCGAGAATGCCTTGTTGGTAGAAGCAACGCTGGAGACTTTGCTGAAATTTCTCAACTGGATCCCGCTTGGCTATATTTTCGAGACTCCGCTTATCGAAGCCTTGACAACGAAAGTAAGAATGAGAACTGTTTTTACTACTGGAATCATCTTTGTTATTTGCCATTTATCTGGTCAGTTCATTACCCATTTGTGACACCAACAACTTCGCAGCAATAATACGGGAAAAGAACTCAGCGCATCTGGCAGCGCTTGAGCGTCTGACAGACATGGCAAGCCTGTTTTTGTTGTTGCAGTTTCTGGACGTTCCGATGTTCCGCAATGTCACCCTGCAGTGTCTGACGGAAATCAGCGGTGTGAATTTCTCGGACCCGGCTTCGCAAGGCTCCTACAGCGACAAGTGTCTCCAGCTCTTCCTCAATGTTATGGATAGGATGAAAGATGTAAGGTGCACTACCTACCGCCTCTACGTACAAATCAATCGGGACCGCTGTGTGAGTGAATGCCAATGGGGAGGGACCGTGTAACAAAACAGTAGAGATGTAACAGGAGCCCCGGCTCCGGTAAATCCCGGCATATTTTTTGTAAGGCAGGGAGTTCAAAAATCCCGCGCTTACGTATGTATGGTATGTACCTGTTGGTATGTAAGAGTTCGGTCGCGGCCCGAGGCTGTGACAAGTTTGTCCAGTCTCCCCAGAGTTTGTCTGGGCTAGCTCAGTCCAGGCTGGTCTTGTCCCCTTGTATTGAGACAAGGGGATGAAAGGTTTACTATGTATGCACTATGTACATGTTGTTCTAATGCACTACCTGTTTGTCTTTTGCAAGAGTGACCTGAGTTCTTGTTTCTTGGTCAGTTAGTAAAACCTTCTTGTTGGCAGTCGGCGGCTTTCCTTTATTGGGCGTTGCCCACGTTTGTATTTTTGCACACGTCAGCACATTATTCTACGTTATTGCTTCTTTGCTTACGTTTGCTTCCACGTGTGGCTGCACGGCTCTGCAACTGGCGTCCGGAGTTCCGAAGCCTGGTGAAGAGTGAAGCGGAAGCAGCCAGCTAATCTGTGCACCGCACCCCTTGCTGCTTTGTGTTTTGTTTGCACTCTGCACCTGCTTGGCCGGCTTGCTTTGTTGGTGCTGCTGCTTCGTTGCTTTGGTCTGTGCTTCACGCAGTCTGTCCTGGTCAGGCTGCGGCGCTTCCGGTGGCAGACATTGAGCCTGCGCCTCACGTTGCGGTTGTACGTCGTATGTAATTGTAGGCCGTCGTTCGTGTAGAGCGGAGCTTTGGTACGGGCTGCGCATATAGCGTATAGGGTACGTGGATTCAAGGTCCAGGTGCACCGAATTATTCTGCACCTGGTACTCGTTGTGCTTGGTGGGACGTGAGGGTGGACGGGTGTGCACATTGTCTCAATAAGTCTGCACAACTTCACACTTGGAGGTCGAATTTTTTCCCGCTTTTTCTCGCGTGTACCCGTTCGCTAGCTACCGTATCTTTCTACGTGCTCGTTCACACCTTGGATGTCTACGTACATGTACGTGCCATTTTTGGGAACCTCTTTCAAGTTCCCGGTCATTTATGTGTAAATGTGTGCATTACGTACATCGCCGCAGTAAATGCTTGCCGATTTGCTCTGTGTAGGTTTGTATTTCATTCTTGCTTTTGTACATTGCTGCTTTGTGAGCAACTTGGTTAAAGGTCCAGGTTGCTTCACATTTTATTGCTGCTTTTGTAAGCTACCTGGTTCAACGTCCAGGTTTGCTTCGAATTTTACTCGGTTGGATTTTTTGCCCTTTGGCGCTCACGCGTAAGAGCTCCATAGTTACCATCCGTTTAACAGGTGCATTTTGGGCTCTTCATTTTTTTTTCTCTTTTCACCCTGCCTTTAGCTTCAAGGCCTCGCTTGGCTACTGTGCAGGCACAGTGATAACTTGTGATTTGGTGATCATTTTGTGATATTTTCTGCTGATTTCTTTTGTGTCTTCTGTACAGTATTGTGCTTGTGCTTATCTGTTCAGTGGCCTATGCCTAAACAGGTCCTGCCAAAAGAACGCGTATATACAGCTTGCCCTTACCCACTTCGTGGTCGTTTGCGCTCATGTCCGGAATTTTGTGAGCTTGCTCTCTTGAACAGGGCTGCAATGTCAACAGGGAAGGACGCCAAATCTGGGGCAGTGGTCCCTAGTACGTCTGCTAGGCAGACAGAGGTGTCATCACTTCTCTCGACGGGCACTTGGCTAACAGAGGCAGAAGTGGATACCTTTCCTCAGGAGGAGGTCCGCAAGTTGCTGTGGCGCGAGATACTTCAGCATCGAGAGTTGATCAAGATCTTGTCAGCCATGACAGACAGGGATGCAGCCAAGATTGCTGAGCTGGAGCAGGACAGGGGAAGCCTTCATGTAAGGCAGGGAGTTCAAAAAGCCCGCGCTTACGTATGTATGGTATGTACCGTATGTAAGAGTTCGGTTGCGGCCTGAGGCTGTGACAAGTTTGTCCAGTCTCCTCAGAGTTTGTCTGGGCTAGCTCAGTCCAGGCTGGTCTTGTCCCCTTGTATTGAGACAAGGGGATGAAAGGTTTACTATGTATGCACTATGTACATGTTGTTCTAATGCACTACCTGTTTGTCTTTTGCAAGAGTGACCTGAGTTCTTGTTTCTTAGTCAGTTAGTAAAACCTTACTCGTAGCAAGCGGCGGCATTTTATTTATTGGGCCTTGCCCTCGTTGTCTTTATTTGCACACGTCATCGCCTTCTACTTTGCTTTGCTTACGTTTTGCTTCTGCAACTGATGCCCGAAGATTTGAAGCCTGGTGAAGAGTGGACGGACCGAAGCAGCCAGCTTATTCTGTGCACTGCATCTGTACTGTCGTTGTGTGCTTGCACTTTTGCATTGCTTTGCACTGTCTGCCCGCTTCGCCTGCTTCCGGCTTGTGCTTGTTGGTGAGCTGCTCCCCTCTGCTGTGCTTCTCGCAGTCTGTTCCTGATCAGGCTGCGGCGCTTCCGGTGGCAGATACTGAGCCTGCGCCTCAAGCCACGGTTGTACGTCGTATTTAGTTGTAGGCCGTTGTTCGTGTAGAGCGGAGCTTTGGTACGGGCTGCGCATGTAGCGTGTAGGGTACGTGGATTCAAAGTCCAGGTGCACCCGAATTATTCTGCACCTGGTACTCGTTGTGCTTGGTGGAACGTGAGGGTGGACGGATGTGCACGTTGTCTCAATAAGGCTTGACTCTTCCTTTACCCCCCCCCCCCCACCAACTCCACACTTTTTTCCCCCCTTTTCCCCCCTACCCCTCCCCCCTACCCCTCCTTCCTCCCTCCCCCTCCCCCCCTCCATCACTACATTACTCCCTTTGAACCCCCTCCCTTCCCCCTAAACATCCTACCCCCCCAATCCTTCCCTTTTCCTTTTTTTTTCTCTTTCTCTTTTTCCTCTGTGAGCAACTTGGTTAAAGGTCCAGGTTGCTTCACATTATTCCTTTGTAAGCTACCTGGTTCAACGCACCCAGTTTGCTATACTCGGTTGGATTTTTTGCAATTTGGCGCTCACGCGTAGGAGCTCCATAGTTACCATCCGTTTAACAGGTGCATTTTGGGCTCTTCATTTTTTTTTTCTCTTTTCACCCTGCCTTTAGCTTCAAGGCCTCGCTTGGCTACTGTGCAGGCACAGTGATAACTTGTGATTTGGTGATCATTTTGTGATATTTTCTGCTGATTTCTTTTGTGTCTTCTGTACAGTATTGTGCTTGTGCTTAACTGTTCAGTGGCCTATGCCTAAGCAGGTCCTGCCAAAAGAACGCGTATATACAGCTTGCCCATACCCACTTCGTGGTCGTTTGCGCTCGTGTCCGGAATTTTGTGAGCTTGCTCTCTTGAACAGGGCTGCAATGTCAACAGGGAAGGACGCCAAATCTGGGGCAGTGGTCCCTAGTACGTCTGCTAGGCAGACAGAGGTGTCATCACTTCTCTCGACGGGCACTTGGCTAACAGAGGCAGAAGTGGATACCTTTCCTCAGGAGGAGGTCCGCAAGTTGCTGTGGCGCGAAATACTTCAGCATCGAGAGTTGATCAAGATCTTGTCAGCCATGACAGACAGGGATGCAGCCAAGATCGCTGAGCTGGAGCAGGACAGGGGAAGCCTTCAGAAAGACCTGCAAGTTCTTTCAGTGGACAGTATGAAGCAGAGCATGGAGCTCAACAAGCAGCTCTTGGCTGAGAGGGGCAAAGGTGAGAAGCACCTTGAAGACCTGAAGCTGGAGCACACACAGAAGACAGATGGCCTGAGGGAGCAAGTGCAACACCTCACAGCATTCCTGGCAGAAATGGGGCTTCCTCATGAGAATCTTCCTACCACGCCAGAGAGTTTGCTGAGGCAGAAGCGCGCGCTGTGCTATGGCCTACAGGCTGAGCTTGGCCTGAATGCTGGCAGCAGTCCAGCAGGTGCGTCTGCACAGAAGGCCGGCACATCAGCTGCAGAAAATGGTTCACATTCACCAGGAGAAGAGCCACCTGTGGAGCAACAGCAGCAAGACAGCAGCAACAACACTCAGTTCGAGTCTGCGAATTCTCACCTCGAACCAGCAGGAGCAGGTGAACGCGGAACACCGAACGACCCTCCAAGGCCTGGCGCAGTACGTCTGCAGAGAACTGGCTCACAGGAGTCGCTCAACAGCCTTGCGTCTGCATCTGCATCTCGAAGGAAGAACTTGGTTCCCAAGCCGAAACCCTTCAGTGGAGTGCAGAGGGAGGATGACATCTACAGACTGGAGGGCTGGGTTTCTCATCTCAAGGACTTTCTGCAAGGAGAACAGCTACCAGAAGAAGACTTCGGTAAGCATCTTCGCTACTACTTGGAAGGAGTGCCCCGCAAGCTGTACGAGCAGTGGGTCAGAGACACGCCTGGAATAACCTTCCAAGGCTTGCTCGACAAACTGCAAGAGGTATACGGGGAGTTGTTAACTCCCAGCAGGGCAGGAAACCTCCTTCAGGACATCAAGTGGGACCCGCAGAAGCTGACCATTGATGAGTTCGTCATTTGAGTCAAGCAGCTGCACTCAGTCTTCGCTCCGAAGTGTTGCACAGAGGAACGAGACAACGAGGTTGCGATGAAGTTGATGGGTCAGCTACCTGCCAAGTGGCAAGTCAAGGTCTGAGCAGAGTCCAATGAAGAGATCAGCCTTCCGCGCTACCTCAAGTTGATCAAGAAACTGGTGGATCTGGAGCGGCACAAGGAAGATGTGTCCAAGAATGCTGCTCGTCAACAGGATTTCACCAACAAGATCAAGACGATTCCAGGAGAGCAGTCTGGTTCGTCCAACTTCTCTGGCAAGCAGAACAATAACCAGAGGCAGAACAGAGGCGGATTCAGAGGAAGTGGAGACAGAGGAGGCTTTCGGCAGAGCCAAGGGGGCAACAATGCCTCCAGCGGGTCATCGCAACCCCAGAAGGCTCAGAACAATGCCAAACCACCTCAAAGGCAGCAGCCTCAGCGCAAGTCGGGTCCAGCCAAGTGTTTCAACTGTGACCAGGAAGGGCACATGGCACGCGAATGCCCACACCCCAAGAAGAAGCCTACTTCAGGCAGAGTACTGGGCGATGGCGACATCAGCACGACTCTTTTCGGAAATGAGTCAAGTGACGAAGATGCCGTGTCAAGCATGATCCGTGTCAATGACGTGTCACTGCCCACCCTGTTCCAGCTGGTGTCACCTATCGACAGGTCGACACTGGTGGAGGCAATGGTTGAGGGAATTCGCATCCCTGCCACCTTGCTGGACTCTGGTTCGCAGATCACTTTGCTCTCCGCAACAGTTGTGCGAACACTGTTGGAGACAATGGGTCACGAGGCGCTGCGGAAGAAGGCGACTAGGTTCATTGGAACCTGTCGCAACTATGATGGTCGCCCCATCTCTTCACTGTCCTGCATCATCAGCCTCACCATCACTTTCAACAACCATTCGGCAGAGATTCCGTGCTTCATCAACGAGGCCTTGCAGACTGATCAGCTGCTGCTGGGGACGAATGCCATGCGTCACTTGGGTTTCGTCATTGCCCATCCTTCGCTTGGATGCAATCTGCTGGATCAGTGCTGTCCACCAGCTCTGGAGGAGCTGACTCCTGCTAATCAGAAAGTGACTCGCCTCATCGCTGGTATCACTGGCCCAGTGGAAGAGAAGACTGGAGAGGTTGCACAAGCTGCCTTGGGTGAACAACCCACCAGTAGTGGTGATGCCACACAGCAGCTGAACATTCCATGTGCGATGGTCTCCAGCACACATCTGCCAGAGACTTCAGTCAAGCCCCTGTTGTTCCAAGTGGATCCACAGCAATGCACTCCAGGCAAGTCGTACCTGTTCACACCGCACTCCTACTTCCTGAAGAATGGCATTTTGGTGCCTGACTCGCTGGTGTCACCAGACAAGCATGGACGCTTTTGGATCTCGGTGACCAATCGCTCGGCTCTCAGTCTTCGCCTGCACCCCTGTGCGGGTGGCTGGCTTGAAGCTCCAGAAGCAGTGTACCGGTCGCTTTTCGCTGAAACTTCTCAGCCAGCTCAAGATGGCCAGGTTGGCCAGGTGGGTGAAGCAGCCCCAGAGCTTCAGTCGGCTGAGGAGAGACAAGCGATGCTGCGGGAGATGCTGCAGATCAACCGTCCAGATCTGGATCCTGACAAGGTGCAGTTGGTGATGGACTGCCTGTTGAGGAACCACGATCGCTTCGCCCTGTCCGATGCAGAGTTGGGAGAGACGGACCTGGTCGAGCATGACATCGACACTGGTGATGCAAGTCCGATTCGCCAGAGACCACGTCGAATGCCGCATGCAATGGCGATGGAACTGGAGAAGACACTGGAGCAGCTGGTTGAGCAGCAGGTGATTGAGGAGTCCAGCGGTCCATGGGCAGCCAATTTGGTTCCTGTTCGGAAGAAGGATGGCACCATACGCGCATGTGTCGACTACCGCGCATTGAACAAGGTCACGAAAGCCGATGCGTATCCTCTGCCTTACTGCACAGAATTGCTGGAGAATGCCGGATCCAATGGGAACAAGTACTTCTCCGGATTGGACTTGAAGGCAAGTTTCTATCAAGTACCGCTTTCGGAACGAGCGAAGGAACGCTCCAGCTTTGTCACCCCACAAGGGCGCAAGCAGTACCGCTATCGGCGCATGCCGTTTGGGCTGTGTAATGCCCCGCGTACCTTCCAGCGCCTTGTGGACAAAGTCTTCAGCGGTCTCCCGAAAGAGAAGGTGAACACCTTCATCGATGATGTCTGCATCAGCACAGCGACGCTGGAAGAGCATGTGGAGATGCTGGATCTGGTCTTTGATCGGCTGCGGAAAGCCGGGCTCAAGGTCAAGCCTGAGAAGTCTCAGATCTTGAAGCACGAAGTGCCATATCTGGGCTTCCTCATCTCGGAAAAGGGTCTGAGATCAGATCCTGGGAAAATCGCTCCAGTGCTCGAGCAGCCACTACCGACTGACCTCCGGGGACTAAGAGGAGCCCTGGGAGCTTTCAGTCACTACCGGCGATTCGTGCGCAACTTCGCTCACAAGGCTCGCCCACTCACGGAGATGCTGAAGGGACACACTGGTCAGCCAAAGAAGAAGAAGCTGGTCTGGACTGACAAGGCGAAGGCTGCGTTCAATGAGCTCAAGCAAGCACTCACTGAGCCACCAGTGCTCACCTATCCAGACTACTCAAAGCGGTTCTACTTGGAAACAGATGGAAGCAAGGATGGGTTGGGTGCAATCTTGTCTCAAAAAGACGAGAGGGGTGTTCTTGCCCCAGTGCATTACGCAAGCCGTTCCTTGACCAAAGCTGAGTCCAACTACGGTTCCACGGACTTGGAGCTAGCTGCAGTGATCTTCGGCCTCATCAAGTTTCGGCCATATGTGTATGGCATGCCTCTGACCATCATCACGGACCACAAAGCCATCTCTGGTCTGATGACCAAGCAGCAAGACTTGCTCAGTGATAGGCAACGAAGGTGGAGGATGTTGGTCATGAATCACGAACCAGAGTTCATCTATCGTCCGGGGCCGCAGAACGCAGCAGCTGACTTCCTGTCTCGCTATCCATTGAAGGAGAAGCAAGAGGAGGATGAGGAGGATGAATCATGGATCCGCACCTTGCAGACAGCGCTCAAGGACGAACCGCCACCCAGGGAGGTGTTGGGACGCAGTTTTCTGAAAGAAGCTGCTGAATTGCAGAGGCAAGACAAGAAGCTGAAGGAGATCATCGACTTCCACGAGAAGGACATTCTCCCGAAGGACAAAGACAGAGTCAACTACCTCCTGCACACTCATCCCAACTATCACCTCATGGATGGCATACTCTACTTCGTGGATCACACACTGTCTGAGAAGCTGCGCCTGGTCGTGCCCTATGCCGAGCGGCAGAAGCTGGTGGAGGAAGCTCACTCCAAGCCCACCTCTGGTCATCTGGGGATCAAGAAGACCTTCCTTCTGCTCGCCTCCAAGTTCTACTGGCCTGCTATGCGCGCAGATGTGGAAGCGTATTACAACTCCTGCGTGATCTGCGCCAGCCGACGAGGGCAAGGACGACACTTCCGGCCTCTCCTCCAGCCCATCGAGCCGCCCACTGCTGCCTGGCAAACTGTCGGCATGGACATCTTGAAGTTCCACCTGTCTGCGAAGGGGAACATCTATGTCCTTTGTCTCACTGACTTGCTGACAAAGTGGTCAATCGCGATACCAATGCCAGATCAGAAGGCAGAGACAGTGGCGCGCAAGCTCATGAAGCGGGTCTTCCCTCACTACGGTCTTCCAGAGCAGTTCCTGACAGATCAGGGGAAGCAGTTCACATCAGACCTGATGACGGAGACCTGCAAGATCCTGAACATTCAGCAAATCTTCACCACGACATTCCATCCACAGTGCAATGGTCAGACAGAGCGCTTCAACCGCAGTCTCTGCAACATGCTCGCCGCTCTGGTCAATGCGAAGCAGGACAACTGGGATGAGCTATGTCCCATGGTGATGTTCGCATACAACGCCTCTGTCCACGCTTCGAGTGGTGGCACCCCTTTCTCGCTCATGCATGGAAGGGAAGCCAACCGCCCATCTGCTTCGATTCTGTCTGCAGTGCCAAGTCGTTACGACGAGAAGGAGGACTGGGCCTCTGTGCTTAAGCGCAACCTGCAGTTTGCATGGGCCCTCGCTCGCAAGCATCTCGAGAAAGCCAAGCTGTCTCAGAAGAAGCAGTACGACAAGACTGCCAAGCACTCACCATTCCACCTCAACCAGGAGGTCTGGCTGCTGTCCAAGGGTCATCGCACATCCAAGCTCTCTCGTCCCTACCATGGTCCGTACACCATCCGTGAGATCACACCCACAAATGTCCGGCTCGAAATGCTGACAAAGTCGGGCAAGCTTGTCCGAAAGTGGGTTCACCAGAGTCTCATCACACCCAAGAAGCCTGAGATCGGTGATCGCAAGTGGACTGGAGATGCTCGATCCAAGCCAGCACCAGCAGCCATCCCACCCCAAGACTCCGAAGACAGTGATCTAACGTTGCCTTCTGTTGATGATGGTGTTGTGATTGACTATTCTGAGCCCGAGGTGTCCGATCAGGTAAAGCGCTTGATTAGTTTGTCTAAGCAAAAGCCCACCCCACGACCTCCAAGAAACACACACACAAACAAAAAACGCACCAAGCAGACGCAGTCGAATCCACAGCGTGCCAACAATGCACCAGGATCGCCGCAGATCCAAACAAACCCCAGGCAATCCACCAAAAGCATGCGCAAGCCTAAAGCTCCTACGCATTCGTACAAACTTCGCTCCAAAGGTCCGCTCACCGCTTGTGCCAACGTCGTTCGTTTTGAGCCATCCGCCGGCTCCAAAATGTCCTTCGCACCAATGACCGATGAGGTTTTCAATCGTCTTCTTACGGGTGCTGCGCGTCCGCGAGCGGTAGGTCCACCCGGGCCTTTGGCAGCCGATGCCACACTCCGTTCTTTGGACGCCGAGAAGCATCCGTGGGGCAACGAGTGGTGGGTTCCCAAACTGCAGAACGATGCTCTGAAACATCGACTCATCACTCCCTTCACCAACCTCGACCTCGCGTTTCAGCGTTGCCCGACTTTGCCGCTGCCCCTGGAGTCAAAGGTCGCACACGAGCACATCAATCAGCTCATCTTTACTCAGCTCGCTGTCTCCCCAGACTGCATGCCTCCGATCAACTACATCAAGTCTGTGCCGCAGCTTCGGGAGGCGTTGCGTCAGATGACCTCGGCCCCACCACTCTGCCCACCCGCTCATCCTGACTCCGCTTCTCTTGCAGGGAAACACTTCTTCTCGATCGATTTCGAGTTCGCGTCTGTGACTGGCCCCAATGCCAATGGCTGGTCGTCGGCCCCACCTGAGTTCCGCGAGAGCTTAGGGTACGTACCTTGCGATCCGAGTTCGAACGGTCCATTCATCGCGCTCATGCAGATTGCGACTTCCGATCTGCAGGTCCACGTCATTGCTTTCCGCGACGTGATGCTGTACAACTATCGCTTCGAGGATTGCTTCCGCACGCAGGGACCTCAGGTTCCTCAGGGGTTCAGCCCCTACGTGCAGCGCCAATTTCGTTCGGGGGAGGCCGGTTCGTTCATGCCCACTCCTGGCTGGCGGTCTAATCTGATTCCAGAACTGGAGGAGTTCCTGTTCGACCCAGCGAACGTTTTTATTGGCTGGGACGTCCGCAATGACTCCTTGGCTCTTGAGCGTTCGGTAGGTTTCAGGTTGAGTGCCAGCTTCGAGCGCGGCCCCTATGACGTCCAGTACATCGACCTGCAGGAGTGGGCACAGGTGGTGCTGAAATATCCCCACCGCCCATCACTGCAAGATGTGTTGTGCTGGATTGATTCCGATCAGTTCCAGTTAGCCAGTGCCCGGCCGTGGGTATCCGACATCAAAGCTTCCTCCTTGCCAAAACCGGCCAGGGGTGAGAGTTGGTTGCCGTACAACACTCAGTTCCTCGGCGGGATCGACAGCATCGCCCAGCGTGCCCTCGTGTACTCCGCGTACGATCCAGTCTTCAACTGGCAGGTGACCATCCACCTGGCCCTGCGTCGCGGTTACAGCGGTAACCATCCTTTCCTCCGTGCGCTCGTGAAGGCCTGCTGTGCTCGCTTTTCGACTCCGCTGGCACTGCAGCTACCAGACGTCACTGGCCATATCCCGGGCTTAGCCTACGACTACTACAAGCCCAAGGTCCGCGCACTCGTTCGGCAAAAGTTTCTGCTCCCGCTTAGCAACTGGAGGATTCGAGAGGATCAGTTGGTTCCGCAGACCTCTATCTGGGCCCAGCATCACCAGGATATCGTCGAGTTGTTTGGCTTGGTGTTGCTGCGCCTGGGTAGTGGCGTGTCCGTGTCGGCAGTGATGCAGATTCGCCGCTCAATCCTGTACTGCATCGATGACCAGCTCTCTACCGACTACTCGCGCCGTAGACATATCTTGCGCAAGAGAGCAGCGCGTTCCGCCGTGGTCCGTGAGTCCGAGTCGCCAGCGCCGAAGCGCCTCCGCATCACCGTCAGTGGCGAGTGCGGGACTGCCGCTAGTCCGTACCTGGCCATTTCTGGCCAAGGCACTCACTCGAGCCACCCTGCGCCAACTACATCTGCCAGCAGCCGCATTGTTCTCCCACCCAGCAGTACTTCCCATCAGCGCCAGAAGATGCGGTCCGTCGTGCAGCACCCACCGGGTCGTACCATCCATCTGCCAAAACGACAGCTGGAAGAAGAGGATGATGTCATCGACTTGGACTTGGAGGAAGAAGACTTGGAAGAGTGGGAGTTTGATGACACCTACTAGGCACTTGTTTTTTTTTGCTTATTGTGTTTGCTTGTGCTTGTGCTACTTGCTACTTGTGATTCTGGCTTTGCTACTTGTGCCTAGCTTTTTGCCCTACTGTGCTATGTGTTTTTTTTGTTTAAGTAACGGCGCCAGGGGTCGCCTTATTTTCGAGGGGGCATATGTAAGGCAGGGAGTTCAAAAAGCCCGCGCTTACGTATGTATGGTATGTACCGTATGTAAGAGTTCGGTTGCGGCCTGAGGCTGTGACAAGTTTGTCCAGTCTCCTCAGAGTTTGTCTGGGCTAGCTCAGTCCAGGCTGGTCTTGTCCCCTTGTATTGAGACAAGGGGATGAAAGGTTTACTATGTATGCACTATGTACATGTTGTTCTAATGCACTACCTGTTTGTCTTTTGCAAGAGTGACCTGAGTTCTTGTTTCTTGGTCAGTTAGTAAAACCTTACTCGTAGCAAGCGGCGGCATTTTATTTATTGGGCCTTGCCCTCGTTGTCTTTATTTGCACACGTCATCGCCTTCTACTTTGCTTTGCTTACGTTTTGCTTCTGCAACTGATGCCCGAAGATTTGAAGCCTGGTGAAGAGTGGACGGACCGAAGCAGCCAGCTTATTCTGTGCACTGCATCTGTACTGTCGTTGTGTGCTTGCACTTTTGCATTGCTTTGCACTGTCTGCCCGCTTCGCCTGCTTCCGGCTTGTGCTTGTTGGTGAGCTGCTCCCCTCTGCTGTGCTTCTCGCAGTCTGTTCCTGATCAGGCTGCGGCGCTTCCGGTGGCAGATACTGAGCCTGCGCCTCAAGCCACGGTTGTACGTCGTATTTAGTTGTAGGCCGTTGTTCGTGTAGAGCGGAGCTTTGGTACGGGCTGCGCATGTAGCGTGTAGGGTACGTGGATTCAAAGTCCAGGTGCACCGAATTATTCTGCACCTGGTACTCGTTGTGCTTGGTGGAACGTGAGGGTGGACGGATGTGCACGTTGTCTCAATAAGGCTTGACTCTTCCTTTACCCACACGCACCCACTAACTTCACACGAGCTTGCAAAGTTGCGACCACTTTTTTCAGCATTTCGAAATCAGTGGTGCCACTATTGACCTCGACAGACCCTTGAAGGCTGTTATGGGCAGCAAATCGCCTGTATTTTTGAATCCTTTGTGTTCTGGACTGTGGTGATGTTCAGCCATTGTTGTACCATCATATTGCCATGTTGGATAAGCTGCTAGACCATACTGAGCAAAAGATTCTAATCTCAAAACCATGCTCAGTGCAGGAAAATGATAAAAACAGGGTCAAAAATTTATAAGCCTGTAATTTCGTTCGCTGTGGGCCTATCTGATCAAATTTTGCCACAAAGTATGGTATATTCTTGGGTTTCTGGGGACAAAATTTCAGCTCGATATCTGCTGTAGTACGGAAGTTATAAGGCTGAGTCGTTAGGTAGGTCTACGTGAGACACCCTGTACATACAATGCAGGCAGGTTCAGGTACCCTACAGTACATCGGGTTATACCCAAGGATACTACTGGAGGCGGGATTAGCCCAACAGAATGTATCAATGGGAGAATTGTGGTCTGCGAGCGGAGCGAGCAGAAAATTTTTGCAGTTTGAGCCAAGAAATGTGCTAAAACTCCACCCCAAAAAAATTTATAAAGGACCGACATGGAAATAAAGGACTTTTAAAGGACTTAAAGTACCTAAGGTGAAAAAAAGGACCTCTAAAGGACTTAAAGGATTTAAAGGACCTGTCCGAACCCTGCAACATCAACCATGCAAACTCTGCTTACGCACAGAAAAGTTAGTGCCAAAATCACCATCCATCTCTGACCATGCATGCAAGATAAAGCTTCGTTCACATAGCAACAGCCATCGGTGCTGCTATGTGAATGAGGTATTAGACTACGTACAGAGAGAGTAGTACAGTAGTTAGTGCTCGCTCACCAAGGCGGGGAACTGAGGTGCGACTAACACTAGGCTGCTCGGTAGTCGAATCATTCTGGTTCAGCTTGTTGTTATGCACTCTTGGTAAAGCTGCAGAGACGGAGCGAGGACCCAAAGCTCCCAACACGCGGCCGTTAGCAATTACCAATCGCCGCAATAAAGGCTGCTGCTGGCCTAAAAGAGCTAACAGCAACTATTATGAATAGACACTCGCGAACGAAAAATACGCACAATCACTTCACAACCACTACTATAAATCACTGTACGCATATAAATGTGCTTAGTAACTGGGTATGATCTGTAGTAGCAAGCAAACAACGCAACAGGACAAAACTCTATACGGCACCAATCACCACATCATAATCAAATGCTAGGTATTGCTAAAGTTTTCAGGTAACGCTAGGTAATTCTAGGTAAGGTAATTTGCCAGAAAGTCTGTCCAGCCAGAGATTGGTTTATGGGAGCGGACATGAACAAGCAGCATAGCAAATTCTCTCTCGCCAGACAAACGAGTATTTATATAGCCTACCCCCTGCTCGTCGACTTTCTTTTGAGAAAAAGAGAACACTTTCCATATTTTCCGAGTTAAGCTTGACACCAGAAGGCTTTTCTCAACCTACTAAGTGACTCTGCCTGCTAAATTAGAGTATTACACTGAATTGGGTGTATTGGATACGTATTGTCTACTTCACTCAGCTCTTCGGAATATAAGCTAAATAGTGAGCGGGGAAGCTTCGAAAGACACCAGGCATTTCCCATAGTCCGTTTTTACCCCCACAGTATCCCCTTACACTTACAGCATGCATGCACACAACCACCTACTTGTCATGCCTCCTGCCGTATTCTCCTCCTCTTCCGGTGAATTGAGAGTGTTGGTAGGCGGGGCCGACTGTCCTTTTGGCGAGACATTCGCCTGTGCCAGCGGGGGGCGACGGGAGAGACTCGCATCCTGCAGCGTCTTGGAGATGCAGATGGCCGTGCCCGTGCCCGCGCCGCCGCTATTTCGCCTCTGCTGCTTCACGCCGTCGATCAGCTGGCGAGCGCGCTCTCGCAGCTCGCGCTTACGACTATCTTCTTCCTAAAAAAACCGTCACGTTCACGTCACCGTATTATGATTCACTCACAATGCTCAAAAGACCTGGTCTAAACTGTGGACTTCTGAGCCTTAGGCCCTGGTCGGCGTAAAATAAAATTTGGAATAAAAATTACGAACTTTTTATTTTTTAAAATTACGAATTTGGACCAGGGCCTCAGGGCCTAGTAGTGAAGGCGCAGAAGTCCGATACAGTTAGGATTAGGCCCATTTTCTTTCAGCAAAGTGGGGAAGGAGCAGGAGAAAGGGAGCGAGGGGGAAGGTTGGGCAATGAGAAAACATGTAGGTATCACCTAGAAAGAAAATGCAATGCACAATGCAAATGCTATTAGTGCAGAAGACACCCTATACCTATACATGGCCCACTATAGTCTGGTCAATAGCAGTTGGCACCTGGACTCAAGGCGAGTTGCGTAGTTTGCATGTACTTCTGCGAAATAGGAGTACACAAAGCGTGGACAGAAATCCGCATTTGTAAATCTATTTTACGCAACGCGCCTTGACTCCAAGTGCCAACTGCTATTGGCCAGACTATAGAGTATTATTTTCTGGCTCAGATTTGCACCGTCAGCTTACTCCGACCCTAAAATGGGAAGAACAACGGAGGAGTTTGATCACCTCTGGTGTGGGTTCGCGTCCCTGCTCCTGGTGCATTTGGGTGAACTCCTCCAGCAGTTTCCGGGCTCTCTGTCGAAGATCCTCCTCTCTGGCGCTGCTCGGAGCACTCTGCAACAAATGCATCACTGGGGTACCGTATTTTTGGGTGTATATCCCCCTATTGTATATCCCCCCTAGTGTATAACCCCCCATTGGACCTCTCAATTTTTGTATACCCCCATGGGGCTATACACCCAAAAATACGGTAATCTTCATTCACGCCTACAGCCAAGTGCACGCGAAAAACAACCGGTGATGCAGCGATCAAAACGCTCTCACCTAACAATGGGGCGCTACAGACGTGAACTTCTAATTCGCTCCGAATTCGGAGCCCTGACTATGCTTCAACATGCAAAATCACCGAGTTCGCTCCGAACTCGCTCCGTTTTTCGGAACGTGCGTGTGAACAAACGAGTTTGCAATTCGAAGTCGTGTGAGTCATTGACGTTCGTTTCGGATCAAAACAAAGTCATTCCAAACTCGGAGCGAACTCGCTCGGAGCAAACTCGGAGCACGTCTGTAGCGGGCCAATCATACACCAGCCTCGATTCCTTCCCCCTTCCCTAATCCATCCCACGCACGACACCTTTCTTTACCTGCACTTTAGCCTCCCTTTCTTCCCTCCGCTCTCCTTCTGCAACCTCACTCTTCCGTCTTTTCTTCTCCCCATCCACCTCATCCCCTCCCTCTTCTCCACTCTTCCCCGTTATCGAATCTTCGCCCTCTGACACCTCCTCAAACGGATCTCGCCACTCTTTCCGCGTCATTAAGGGGGCCAGCGGAGGGCTGGTGGTTTGCGTCGGCGTCCGCGCCGTGTCGCTCTCGTCGCTTTCCGCTTGCGATTTACGAGCGGAGGAGGAACTTTTCTTTTTCTTCTTCTTTCCTTTCTTTGTGGAGGAAGCACTCGTTGTACTGGGCGTACTGACGGAACGGTGCGGAAGCTGCTTGGCTTCTTCGCGCCACTTCATTGGTTCCTGAAACAGCGCATTTGTGGATGTAGGCTACAATTCAATAATAAAAAGTACACATCTATTCGGCGACCAGCACTCAAGGTCAAGACATGCCGATTGAACCATCTTTCTTTCCTTCACTTCACTTTACCCTTCCCACGGACTAGCGGCGCTATATATTGATATAAGTAATCTGCCTTCAAGATTAGTTTTTCTCGTTCCCTGTGTACTGAAGAATCTAGCGAGACAGCTTGAATACATAAAATCCATTTGAAACATTAGCCCATTTTCTTTCTCCCCTCAATTATTTACCTAAAGCGCTATTAAATTCTGCTCCATTCGTTCTATTTCTCGTCGCAACGCAATAATCTAGCTTGCAGCTCGAAAATATAAATAATCCACTTGAAACATTAGCCCATCTTTCTCCTTCTCCCCTACCCCTTCACCACATATTACCAGGACTCCATAATAGAAAAGGCTGTAAATTTATGAGCAAACGCCGTGCACAGAGCTACGCCCGATAATCGGAAAAAGCGTCCCCCACCCGGGGACCACGGGGGACGCCGTCCCACAAGTGGGGGACGCCACGGGATGCCCACCCAAAGTCTTTTGAGTATTCACAAATCGTTTCTTTTTGGTGGGCGCTTTATTATGCATTACGTCTCCAACCTGGTGAAAGGCGTTCCCCAGGTGGGGGACGGGGGTCCCTGGGGGACGCTTTTGGCTCTTATCGGGCGAAGCTCTGTGCACGACTATTGCTCACAGATTCACAGTCCTTCTCTATTATGGAGTCCTGATATACATTACCTCTTCCTGAGCAGGCGCAACGTAGTATTCCACATCCTCCAACTCTCTCTGTCTTTTCAGTCGCTCAAACTCCAGCAGAATCTGCTCATCCATGCTCTCGAGGCGAAACAGAGAGTGCCTACTCTCCATATGCTCCACAGCATGAATATTGTGCTGGTGCTGTTCCTTAGTCCAGGTAGAGGTTGTTGTTGTTGTTTTTGGGCTCTTCGCCCCCAGAAACGCCTGTCGCAACTGGTGCAAATAGGACATGACCGCCAGTTTGTTGGGTTCTACGAAGGCGACCATGTCTTCTGGTTGGATCAGACGAGGCACGCCCAATGCGGCTCCAGCATCAAACGCCTAAACGACGAGGAACAAGATGGCTATCATACGTGAATATCATATGAATGGGGACAGCCAGATATCCAGATTTCTACAGATTCCTACATCCGCAACATAAGGGTACTGTTGGGTAAAACAGACATCAAGCTTTTCTCAAACCAGCCTAGTGTTTATGACACCACACATCATAGTGATATGACCGTTATGAACGAGACATGTGTGAAGTGTACAACTGCTACTCAGTTGCTCATAGTCAGAAGCCAGATTGCGTATGAATGTGTGGTGCTGAACAAAACATGATGATGATTTACTGTCCGGTTTTACCCCACATTACCCTATCCATAGCTAAGAACTAAACCCTGAGCAAAAGCGGCCTACTTTACCTTGCGACAATTCTCCTGAATTTCCGGCGGTTTCAGAGCGTCAAAGTCTCCGAGCAGATCTGGTCTATGCGCGTGTATGACCGCACAAAAGGCGAGGCCGTTTCGCCACGACCTCCCAAAATCCGTCACGCGCACATTCGCGTAAGGATGAGTGACGCGTTTACACCAGGTCAAAAGGTCGTCCGCTAGCCCGCTGGCCGTGGTGGGGGAAACAAGGACAGGGGGAGCGCCACTTGTGGAAGGTTGCAATGAAGAAGGAAATGACAGCTGAAGAGCTGCATTAGCCGCTGTAGCAGTAGTAGTAGTAGTGGTAGTTGATGAGGAACCGGTAGTGCAAAAATCTCTCGGCGCGGAACCGTCCAGAATTGACGTGGACGTATCTTTATCCTGAGAGGAAAACGAAGCGAATTGGAATCGCCAATGAACTGTTGAGTTTAGCGTGAAACATCATGTTCACGGGTTTACATAACGTGTACGTACAGTCGTACACACTGCATGAAGGGAGGGAAAGGGAATGAGAAAGGAAGAAAGGAAATTTCTTTCGCTTACCAGAAATCCGCTGTCGTTTACGGAAGGCTTTTTCAGATGCGTCGTAGCCTTGTCACTTGTAGAAGACACCCTAAAGATGCAAGAAAATGCTAATTTTCACTCCACATCACCGGAATAAATATAAGTAGGTACATAGGAAGGGTACTGTGGGGTAAACCCGGCCACCTACGTTCCTTTGAACTTGCTGCGTCAGAAATGAACCAAATAGCTCATTTGAAAGAGGAGAGTTCTAGGAATCGATTGACATAACATGTCACAATTGGTCCACTTGTTGCTGAGATATGCAGCCCTCAAACTTCTGTGGCCGGATTTTCCCATAGCCGGGTTTACCCCATATGGTACCCTACCACTTCTACTCCTGGTTGGCCAGGTGGCCCAAATTACCCCGCATTACCACCCTGCATTGCCTGCCCCAGTTTACCCCATGGTACCCTACCGCTACTACTCTTGGTTGGCCCGGTGGCCCGAATTACCCCGGATTACCCAGTATTGCATACACACCTGGCATTCCGTCGTTCGGCTTCAACCCAATCCACCGTGGTTCTCGCCAGATCCTTCAGTTCCTCTTCCGCCTTCTCCTTCTCACTCTTCTTCTCCTTATCAGTTCTTGGTACTGCAGCCGAGTCCCAAGTTCTTGGTTTCTTTCCCTCAGCACTGTCCACCTCATTCAGCAGCTCTTCTTGACTTTCGCTGTACGGAGACGCTTCTCGACTGTCCTGTTGAGCAGATAAGGCACTGGAGATGCTCTCATTCTCGCTAAAAAAAATAACAGTTAAAGGAATCCATGCACGCGTGTATTATTGGATTGAAACTATGTTCATTCGAAAGATCATCCTCCGGACTTATTTCTGCTAGTTTGCCCCATTGAAATCGCCCCCATAGCTGTGGGGCGAAACCCCAATCTTTCTTTTTTGGTGCGTCGTATTTTTCGCATTCTTTGAGTACAAGAGCCAAGTTGCAGCGGAAACTTGGCTAATTGTCGTCCGTTTTTACAATATACTCAAAGAATGCTAAAAATACGTCGCACCAAGAAAGTAATTTGGGGGTTTCGCCCCATAGTCACGGGGGCGATTTCAATGGGGCAAACTAGCAGAAATAGAAGGTCCGGAGGATGATCTTTTGAATGAACATAGCTTGAATCGAATAATACACGCGTGCATGGATTCCTTTAAAACGAAGGTGTGTGTACTTGTTGTATAATCTCTCTTTGATTGAACCAAGCATACGCTCAGTGTGCAGCTAACTCCACACTTACAGGGCGTTCCCTTCTTTCACCAGACTAGACGTGAGCAGGAGTTGCAGTACGCACGATTTCAAATTGGACGAATTGAACGGCCTCAGCTTCAGCTTGATTTCAGTTTGCGTCGTTTGCGCAGCCACAAACAGGCGCAAATTCAAACTCACGGCAGCAATCGGCTTATGCTTGCCTTTCGCAGTCACTTCTTCCACTACGAACGCCCATTCCTTGTCTTCGAAATCAGACAACTGTACAGGGTGCTCCCTCCTGTACAGGGTGGTCAGTATTTCGAGGCTACTTTCGGCCTGGTCCGTCGGCCAGACGATTAGACCTCGGTACGGGTCCGTGATGGTCGGCTCCCAGCGGTAGGCCCGCGTCACCACGCGCCGACGTCTGTGACACCAGGCTACGGCCACTTTGGCAGGCTGCCAATTCGGCGAACATTGCAGCCACAGTTCCTGGAAGCAGGCCACGAATCGGAATTTGGCCGCTTTCTTCTGACTCCGTTGAATTTTCCGCCAAACGAGACTCATTTTTTCCAGCTGGAGATGCTTCTTGCCTCCTTTGAGTGGCGGAAATATGCAGCAGGCCCTTCCCTTTCCATCGTTCTTCTTCTCGTTTGTTTTTCCTTCCTTTCCTTTTTCGCTGTTGGGCGTTTATGGTCCGTTGCGTTTGCGAATATTAGATATGAATGTATTCAGGTTGTAAACCACGCGTTGCAAAGTGGCCTGTTACGCACGATTGCAGCAAAAAATATTGCCACTCGAGCGGCCCACTTCCACATCTAAAATTGTACCACTAAATCGTCTGCAGTAGTAAAGTACGAATCGAATAAAAATATGCATTATTATTATTATTATTATTATTATTATTATTATTTAGCATCGCTTTTACACTCAAGTACATTGTCATTGGTTGCAGTACATTCCAATACTAAATGAAATTATAGCTCTATACAACAGCAGTATGGATGGAAAGACTATCACACGCGCGCGGTTGCACAAAGCGCCACAGTTTTAAACAAGCTGCACGATATACTCATGTTATGTCTGTATGTAGAATAACACACGCACTGCATAGCATAATGTCACCAAGGGCCAGGGAGCGGAAAAGCACTGGACCGCTTAACACATTCCCCGACCTGGCGTCATTGTTGGCAACAACTCGTTCGTTTGTTGTCCGTTTTATATGGGTGTTGTCGGTTTTGTTGTCGTTCGTCAACACCCCTATAAAAACGGACAACAAAACGGACAACAAACAAGAAAACGGACAACGAAACCGACAACAAATGAAGGAAGTTGTTGCCAACAATGACGCCAGATCGGAGTATGTGTTAAAACGTCGATGCAGTGGGGTCACAAAGTATCCAATATTCTGTTTCTCATCTGTTCAGCTGGAGCGGAAGCGGACAAAAATTGCTCCATTTCGTTGTTCTCGTTGTCAGAATCACAATTTCTGAAAAAAAGTCAAATACGTAGGTACGTAGTGAACCATCATCTTCGTAGGTACACACTGAATTGTTTGTCAAAGTTTTCGCACATTTCTGTTTCCTGCAGCTGTCCTTCCTCTATTAGTCCCTCGTATTCTTCGGCACAAAATCGCTCCCAATCTGTCAGTTCTTCTCCAGTTTCCGTCTAAAAATAATCATCCGACGATATCAAAAAGTCCAACATAAAATGAGGCATGAGCATGAACAAACGACATTAGCATTGGCTACCGCAAAGCATGTTCAAAAGACAGGTTACTGTATTCGCATAGGTACGTACGCACATACCCGAATAACAGGGCGCTCAGTCTCTGAACATTCCTGATCGTAGTATTTGAAGACGTTGGTAAAAGCGTTGAGAAAATGGTGAGCCATACCGCACCGCTTCAGGTCCCCGAGACGAATTTTGCCCTTCTCTTTCGGCCGCACGATATCCAGCATCTTGTCAGAAACACATCAAAATACATACTTACTGGTACCAAGAGCCCATACTAGTATGGGCTCTTGCTGGTACTGGATGTATAAGTCTGACATCAAGCTTTTCCGGCTCTCCAGCTCGTGTCTAGCCAGGAAAAATTGGGTACGACGAATGTATACGTTATTTATGTACAGTAAAGTTCGTATGTACAGTACAGTACAGTACAGAGTGTACGTACGTTACTTTTCTGTTTTTGGAGGCTTTGCCGTATTCATGATGTACAGAAATGCAGTGACATACAGTACGTACCTGGCAAAGCACATCTTGAAAGAGCAGCGGTTCGATGGACATGGACATCATTTTCTCCTCCATCTCCTCATAGAAATACTGCAGTTCGTACATGGACAACACGCCATCCCCATCCAAGTCCAGGCATCGAAACCAGTATTCAATGCTGAAACAAAATTGTTGCCCATTATTCATGTCATGAGATGAAACTTTGTATGCCTAGCCTGCTCATGATAGAATACGCATAAGTCTGTTAGCACCTTTAGGGTACTGTGGGGCAAACCTGGCAGTTACAAAAAAGCCATATAAAGTATACGGCCAGCGACAAAAACAGCTGGGTGCACTAAAAATCGCTACACGCTGGGTTGACAATAAGCTTGGTTTTGCCGGTTTTACGCCGCGTTCACCAGACGTCCGTACGTCCAACAGGAGTCCATGGTTGTCTGCGGTGCGCTATGTACGTCGGACGTACCAAAATCCTTGGAAGGGATAGTGAACGCGGCGTTATCCCACAATTTACCTACGGTACCGTACATACCTAGTCGGATGCTTCTTGTCTTCCTCCGCTAGCAAGAAGGTGACGAATTCAGCGTAACTCAACAGCTGAGCTTCGCCCCCTGGTCTCCGTCGCTGTTCGCAACTTCGACTCACAGCACCAGAAAAGACGCGATCAATAATGCGGCTAGGAATCGCTAAAACATTAGCAGGCAACGTACAGTACAGAATGCATTTCTTTTCTAGTAGTATCTATGAAAATGACACTCTGAATTGTGATTGTGGAATGTGGATCCACTATCACAAGCCATCAATCATAATTCATCACAACAAGAAAACTTTCCCGCGTTTCTTAGTTGTGTCACAGGCACAGCCTACAGCCATCACAGAAAAAGAACGTCGGGGTTGTTGGGCAATATCCATGACATATAACAATGGTACATAGACAACTTACATGAGCGTAAACGTGCATTCAATTTTCAAACCTCCGTTAGCGTGTTTGGCGAGATCCTCTTTATCGATGAACAAATCGTGGTCCGTGTCCAGATCCCAGAACTTGCAGTAGATCACGTAGAAATGCTCATAGGAAAAGTAGTCCGTCACCAAATTGATGTCCTCCACCGCTTCCAATGATCGCAACACCTGCTGGCAAAACGCAATTAGTACTACGCATGTACACGTACACTGCGCAGGTACAGCCTATGGTTGGAGGAAATTCGGGCACTCTGGGGGCAATTCGGGCACTCCAGAATAATGGTCTGAATTTTTACCGCGTAAACATACCGTACCTCCAAAAAATTGGAATTTCTCAGCTCATTTGCTGTAATTCTTCCAGTCCAAGAACGATTGACAGCAAAGAATATGCGGGCAATTACCTGAAACACATTCTACTTAACATTTATTACATCTTCGTGACACATACCGTACACTACTGGAACAAGCAATGCACAGGTTCCATCGTTACCGTCTGAATGTATCTGGAATGAAATTCTGGGGCGTCGCGAAGAAAATACAGGCCGGGAAAGGTGTCAACCACATCCTAAACAAGGCGCAGGTGTTAGATGCAGATTACACATTGGCCTACAGTAGGTCAACCCCTATATAATAGGCCTATAACGTACACATAAGTAAGTAATTACTACATTATGCAATTGGAATTGTTTTGCATCTTTGTGGCTAATATGGCAAGAATAATTACAAACGAGGTGGTACAATAAGGAGATTGGTCTGCCAAATCATTGACACCTGAATCATTGGCTTGAAGTCATCCTGCACCACATACTGCCTGTTAAAACCGGCTAACACAGCGATAAATCTGGAAGCCTCATCGTAACAGGAAGCTGTAATCCTAAAAACCGACAAAACATAAGTACAGTAAGCCTAGATACTACTGATATGACGACTGTACTGCATAATCGTAATATTAGCAATGCATTTTTTCTTTAGCAAGATACAACATCCGTTACATTTTCCACCAAACGCAAAACTCCTTCTGGGTGACGAAGCCCTGTCTTACACCGCCGCACGCCAGAAACACTGGTCGCTTCCAGTATACGGGAATACCGCACGCCTAAATGAACAACCAACAAATAAATTGCGTACACACAAGTGCCCGGCTATAAATGCGAAATCAGCTTTTGGCTGGCAATAGACCCTGGTGCAGTCCAGCCTTTTATGGCTACACAGTAGTAACATATCGAATTGTGCTAACTTCTTCACCTTCATGAGAGATTCCATTTGATCCTCCATCAGTTTGCCATCTTTGGCTTGAGCGAATACAACAGTCGCCTTCCTCAAACTTTGTTCCACATTCTCCACCACTGATTTCGGCCGGCCCTTCGGAAAGTAAAACCTGAAAAACGTAGGCAGTTATCATCCCATTCGAATATTATGTAGCAGCGGTGCCAAACCAGCATACCAAGTACCATGTGGTACCCACCAGTATCAGAGTACCAGTGTATAAATTACGACCTACCTAGGAATATTCTGGCCTTGTCTCTGACTTTGCAATCGCCTCAGATCAACCTGGGAAGTTGCCACACTCCTCTGCACATGCTTCCTATCTCCATCGCCCTGGGTTTCATGCAGTTTCTCGCTTGGAGATTGGAATTTCAGCCTCACATCGCTAGTCGGCAGTGTTGTAACTGATGCAGAGGTGGAAGGCTGCTCAATGGGGACAACGGCAGCATTTTCCTTGGAAGAAAGGCGAAAGGCTGGAGTGGCAGATTGCACGTCTCTCTTGGATTCTTGCTGTTCCTAAACGAGCACAGTTCCTCCATCAGAAACACGACAAAAAAATTAGCTGGAAGATTGTGCGGAAAATGAAAATACTGGTAAGGCACGTTTGACATCTATGCTTGTTTTATTTTACCATCGCACTGACAGCATACTGGCCAGCATTTCGAAAGATCAGCTTTTTGCAGCTGTCCAGTCGTTTCTTCGTTACAAGAAAGAGAACCATGTTGGCTATCGAAGCAATAACTCACTGCTGAGTGGCCTATACCATACACCTCACACACAGCCCAGGCAACGCCGTACTAATTGCAAATCAGCAAGATAACAAGAGTGTAGCGAATCAAAACAAGCGTAGCACTGCTTCTGCGGCTAGACGGCAAAGAATGCAACCTTACATTTTCACCAAGCTTGAAACCTTAGCCATCAGCTAGCTGAAGCGCCTAGCAACACAACTGCACCCTCAGCTAAGCTACTGGAGGTTGAAGCGGCGAAATATAAAAGAAAGAAGAGCTTCTTCTTTCCTCCGCTGCTTCTTCAGACATAAGCGGCTAAATCCCCTATCGGCTTTACCCCCCAAGAACATTAGCCGCAGAAAAAATCGCCTTACCCCACCAGCTACCATCCATATTCCCATTGTCTTTCACTGATGAAAGCATAACTTTTCCTTCAGAAGGAAAAGACAATAGTACCGAACAAGCAGCCATGCCGGCGCTTAAATTGGGCCCCTGGGGCGGAATTTGAACAAAAACGCCGTTCTGTCATTGTAAAAAATGGAGGATGCTGCTGAAAACTAATGACATTTTGCCAATAAGCATGGCAAGACTTGCAGCTGTTGGAAATGAGTCTGCTTTAACCTCAGGCACTTACTTAGCACCAACACAAAGCAAAAACCTACAAAGCCAAAAAGCAAAACCTATCTATTTTTAGCATTCCATTACCTGAAACTTAGATTGTTGGACATGGATGACTGGCTTGGATCGATAAACTGCATCCATAATATGGGGATGGTGAGAAGGTGATGATGGGTTTTCAGCAGCTTCCAAAGCTCGCAATTGTTTTGCAGGAAACTTTTCAAATTGCATAACCCTTTCAGCCACTGCTCCCATATGGGAAGGCACATTCCATCCTGCTCCAGCAGTGCGACCCACTGGACTTTTGGGTTCCAGTCCTTTATGCTGTAACTGCTCTCGCAGGTGGTACTTAGGCTTGGGGTGGGGCAGACCAGATGGGGCATCAGAGGTTGTTGAGGAAACAGCTTCAGGGCTAGGTGAATGTGACAACACCACATGAGTTGACCTGGCAGCAGTTGGCATGGAGTCAAGATGAGATATTTTCTGTTGCAACTCTGCCAGCCTTTGCGATGGTGCCACATGGGCCAATGATACTGCATTGCCATTGCTTCTCACCCCCAAATCAGTTGAGTGAAGATGCAAGTTTTCTTTGCTAGTGGTGATAGCAGAGGACTGGCCAATGAGCTCCACCCTCCCTTGAGATGTACAGAGATTTTCCAACTCCAACTCTATCATTTCAATGGGTTCCTTCAAGGCACTCGCCTCCATGGCTGCCATGACATTGTCAAGTACATCAAAATTCACTGGAGATGCAGTTCTTTTAGCTTCAGCTCCATTGTGAGAACTGTCTACAGCATGAGGTTTTGCTTGTGAAGCAGTGTCCAGCAATTGCATAGCATCAGTGAATGATGGTGGCCCATTCGTATTCTGTGATTGCATTACTTGAGCAGCAGCCACTGTTCTTTCATTTGATGGTGCAGATGTTTGAGCTTGCTTTCCTCTCACATCACCATTGGAGATAAACTCAGCTGACCAGTTATGCAGGCTACTAGTGCCCATTACTTTCATTGAAGTGCTTGGCTGATTTTCTACTGATCTTTGGAGTACAGATGGTGAACCCAAGTGCTGTGGAGAAGTCCTATGCTCCAAGTTCAACCCCTGGATTGAATTGAGCCAAAAGTCTGCCACTGTTGCTTTCTTGTCATAGTCTTTCATTCCACTTACACTGGTATTTGCATTTGCAGCATTCCTGTCTTTGGTCTCAAGCTGAACTGACTGAGCTCTAGTGTTGTGATCCAGCTTGAGTGATGATGGTTGCTGGTGAAATTCAGACTTGATTAGCTCCTGCCTCACTTCCTGATAGCTGCGCTTCACTCCATTACTGCCCTCCAGTAATGCTCTTTTACGTTCCTTTTGTTCCTGCACATCAATAGCACCCTTCTTCACACCTCTTTGCTTGGCCACAACTGGTACACTGCTGACCACTTGCAACTGGTGAGAATTAGTGGTCACCTCTTGTCGATAATCAGATACACTTCTGCCCATACGACTTGGAACAGTATTGAACTTGTCTTGGTTTGCTGTAATTCCATTTGTATTTGGAGCTGTCATAGCCACTTTCTCCGACCCAGAGGTGTGATTAGGCTTCACCTCTTGTTGATAATCAGGCATACTTCTGCCCATTTGATTTGGAACAGTATTGAACTTGTCTTGGTTAGCTATAACTCCATTTGTGTTTGAAACTGTCTTCTCTGATCCTGATGAGTGATGAGGCAAAGTCTGAAACTTGTCCCTCTTGTTCCTGAATGAAGATCGCCACTCCATTGAAGTTCTACTGTTCTCCATTGTCATGTAGTCTTCTACAGACGCAAGAATATCATCGAGAGCTGAAATATCCAAATCTTCACTGGCTTGATGAGGAACTCTTCTCACAGATGAGGAAACAGTTGAAGAGCTTGGTGAGACATAGCTGTTGAACTGCTTCTCTGATTTCTCAGTGGTTGTAGAAACGGGCGAATTCCAGTTGAACGTATCTAATTTCTCATGCGTTTCAGTTCCTGCGCTGCTTTTCTCTGTTGTTGCAATAGATGCAGTGGAAATGACAGAGTACGGAGAGGGCAAGTCGTCAGTTTCAGTTGCACTCTGCTGCAAATTCTGGTGAGGAGGGACCGGTGGCCTATTATCTTCCACTGCTGCCAACCTGCGTTGGTTGAAGCAGTTGGATTTGCCGGTGCTGTTGTGGTTGTTGGACGAGTAGTTGTCGCTTCTGCTTTCAGCAAACTCTCTCAACCGATTCAGAATCGAATTGGCAGACAAACTGGCGCCCACGCCAGCGTGAGTGGCGCCGCAGGCCGCGCCGTTCGCGCCCAAGTCGCAGCGTCCGCTGGCAGCCACGTGAACCACGCGGGACGCTCGCACGCCCGCCGCAACTGCCACGTGGTGTCGCAAAACTGTCACGCACTCTTCAACCTCGCCGTTGGCAATTTGACTCCCTCCCCTGATTGAAGCTACAGTACCTCCTTGCGTCTGTCCCGTCCTTTCCAATGAACCTCCACGGTTGTGGAATAAATTGGCCTTCGAAGCTGCCCCGACATCTTCAGTAGTAGTCGCTGTATGGTTGTTCGCGCTCGTGCTAGCAGCACCGAAGTAGCTACTAGTGCTGCCTCTATGCCAGTTGAGCATCACAACAATGCTTTTTGAAGTCAGTCTTCAACTCGACAGGCAGTCGGCGTTAGTTAGAGAAAGGCGCTTTGTACGTACACAACAGCTTTGTACATTCATCCATAGGTATGTACAGACATTCATTGCTCAAAGAATTCGTTGCTGTTTTGCTCCTGCAACACAGACTCATTATTCTTTTCGGCCTGCTGGCTGCAACTAATATTGCGCGCACCGCCGACTTTTCATCGGCAAAAGTGTAAGGCCTCAAGAATCCCCATAGCGATCCTCCAAAAGAACTTCATCTCCATTTTCTCCGAACATGCTTTAATGTTTCGGCAACAAAACTTATGCAGGGTAGGGTACGTAGATGATCAGAGAACAATATCCATATTACAGCAGCAGCGCAGCGGCCTTTTATTCCTTCCGTTCCACGTTGCACAGGAGACAAATTTTAAGCTTCTTCTTGTAAGCTAAGCTTACGATTGCTTCTGGCAGCAAGCAAAGTGAGCCAAACTACAGCTAGAATCCTTTCCTCGACAGATTCCATAAGGACTTTCTCTTCAGTGCCACCTGTCCCGGCAAATCAGTGTGTCGACAGCTAACGGAATCCTTGGAACTTACAGATTGAGCAAAGCAGCTGGCAAGGCTAGAAGCTACGTATCCAGAGACGCACGCTATTTGTGTCCAGATGCAAATTATTCGCTTCAAACAATAGCCATTCAAGCAGTAGTAAGGGCAGGATGTAAGAAATTTCCATTGTCCTTATTTGATAGATGGAAACAAGGAACCGATATCTCTCCAATGAGCTAAATTAGGCGCTAAATGAGGACACGTCGACAATATGCACCAGCTGCTGTTACTGTAGGTAGAGCATTGTTAGTTGAAGAGTTAGTTGACCACAGCGCTTTATCCATTTTTTCGTTCAATTTCCCGGATTCATCCATCCATACATTGGGATGGGAACAATTCATTCAACTGCCAAGGTTGTCGCCTTGCCTAATTATACGATGTATGCCCCTTAACCGTCAGCAGGGTGACCTGAGATCTTATCGCAGCTAATAGCCTATAGTCTGGCCAATAGCAGTTGGCACCTGGACTCAAGGCGAGTTGCGTAGTTTGCATGTACTTCTGCTAAATAGGAGTACACGAAGCGTGGACAGAAATCCGCATTTGTAAATCTATTTTACGCAATGCGCCTTGAGTTCAGGTGCCAACTGCTATTGGCCAGACTATAATTGTCTTTTCCTGCCTGAGCAAAACAATACCACTTGGTCCAATTGTAGTACACAAAGACCTCCAAAACTTTCGGCAAGTTGTGAGGCGGCAGTGAAGAGAAGCTAAAGCTGAAGCCGCAGCAGATTACACAAGTAAGCCGCGTTCAAGTGGCACTAAATCCTAGCGCCCATTTCAGCAGAAGCTATAGCTAGCATTACACCAACCACGGCGGGTTCAACACTCAGCTGCAACAATAAAGCATAATAAACAGCCAGCAGCAAGAAGAGTTTCACGTTCTCGGTTCATATAGAATAGACCTCCACTATCGCGAATGCAAGAGAACCGACAAAAACAGCCTTTGGTCCTCAAGCGAGAAAGAAAAGTGCGAAGGAAGAAGTCGAAACGAGCAGAGATGAGAGATATGAGCAGATGGATCAATGTTCTACGTACATCCTACGTACTGTAGATATACATACAGCTAGGTTAGGTAGGTAGAACTTTCAGTATATTACATACGCAACAGATGCTACTGATATAGCTTAGCCGAACACAGGAAGCAGCTAATATAGGAACCACCCAGGCCGTAACATCTTGCACAAAGGTGTAATGTCTCAAAAATAAGCTAAGTAGTTCGGCTTCGAAAACCCACATCTACCCTGCGGACAGTACTGTGCCTGTGCCCTATTTCTTCTGGGCTGAAGGACCCAATATCTCCAGTATCGGAAGTACATAGAAGTAGGGTGTACATCAGACGTTACAGCATCCCCCAAGCTTCTCCAATTGTTCTACCAGCATCTGCGCGTTGGTGTTGTTGTTGTTGATGCAAAAGTGCGCAACTACTATCTACCCCAACTCCAAAGGGAGCTTGAGAGCTCAGCCTTCCCCATACTTTTGTTTCCTCCCCTTCAACCAATCCTTCACATTGCATCTCCCAATGGGTTACAAATGATCAGCACAACTCGCCAGAAGTTGCTTGGCTCTATCTTTTCTCCCGTACATATACGTATGTACTAGTTTATGAGATCGGCGTAAATATATAAATCAGACAATGACTCAGGCTCTTCAAAATTTCTGGCAAGGAGCTCTAAACTTTTATTACTACTACTACTACTAGTAGACTACTTATACTTAGAAGATGCCAATGGCATGAGATGGCCAGCAAATAGTAAACACCACGCCTTCGAATGATGGCGATAGAAAAAATTGCTGGGCACACTTCAGGCCACTTATCGAGATGGAGTAAGAGTTAAGAGAAGAGTAGCCCCTCTGGGACTTTCGATGAGTTTTAGCGTTCAGTCCACACACACTACGTACATGCACTACATGCTATTCAGTGAAAAACTGCTCAATTACCCAGCTGTCACTCATCTGGCAAAAAATAAACCGTGAAGAAAATCGTAACAGACCGTTGCACAGATGTATACGTACGTACGTATGTACATAGCGGAGATGATGTAGCACATAAAAAACGGCCGAACCTACGCGACAACAGACGGATCAAACGAGCGACAGACAAGCAGACAGATGGATCAGAATACTTGACTTGACATATCCCTGCTTTCCCCACCCACTACCTAGCTGTCTCTGTGGCGCAACTCTTATACTTGACTGACTGTTCATACACCCCTGCAATATTAGGTACGTAACGTACGTACACGCATGTATTGAAGCGGAAAGACAAGCGAGAGGGAGGAAGAGACCAGAGCAAATTCGAAAACCGGACGCTGCAATGTACTCCAAGCCGTACTCAAGAAAGCCGACAAAATATTTGTAAACAGGCCGCAAAAGAGCTTCAATCAACAGGGGACAGGATGGGATGAGCGAGACATTTGCAAACAAGCGTGGAATATGTTATGCGCGGCCAGTTTTTAACGAACGTAGGGTACTGTGGGGTAAACAAACACGGCCATGGGACAATCCGGTCACCCAAGTTTCAGGGCTGCAAGTCTCAGCAACCAATGGGCCGATTAAGACAAATTACCAATCGATTTCTTGAACTCTCCTCTTTCAAATGAGTTGTTTGGTTCATCACTTGCTGAAACAGCACGTTCAAAGGAGCTCAAGGTACCCGGGTTTACCCCATGGCCGGGATTACCCCATACTGCCCAATGTAATTCCGTTTTCAGCATAGTGTCCCACCTGCAATACACGATGAGGAGGTGTCCATTCTTGCTGTTGGTGGCGCTCCAGTTTGGTCGCTGGTCCTCCAAATTCATAGTTGGCTTTGCTCGTTGTGGTGGTGGGTGACAATGGAGGTCGTTGGTTTTCGATGTCAGCCTGTTTGTCCAGTTGTGTCTGCTGGCTCTTTGTGGATACTTTGAGCAATTGTTGTGGAGATAGCGACTTGGAAGCTGCAATAGACAAGAAGAGATTGATATTCGCTCAAAGCCATACAGAATGAAGCGTAAACACAATACCATGCCTGACAGTACTGATGTAAATACATGAGTACAGAAGCGACTTTTATGGTCGGCTGGAGCAACTAACGAGATGCATGGAAACTTAGCATCATATTCATTCCATGTGGACCTTTCCACGGGCTCCCGGCTACTAAGAGTTCGCTATGGAACTCAAGTCGTCTGGTGTAGTAGTTTGCATGCACTCCTGCACGAGTACATGAAGCACACTCGGGTTGGCTGAGCTCCACAGCGAACCTCTTTGAGGCCAGACTACGTTGCCTACCTTTCGTTTTTGTTCGCTTTCTACTGTGCTCCAGGGTAGCCGACTCTTGCAGTTCATCGTAACTCCTGAACCAATTTTCAGTCCATTCTTTGCCCGGTCCTATCGTGCTCCAGTTGTACAGCATCTCCTGTCGCTTCAACTCCAACTTCAAACGTACCGGCGCCATCTCTCTACATGTACCTACTGAAGACTGAACTTATACACGCGACATCAAACTACTGAATGAAGTTCTAAGGCACAAAGACAGGCAAAGGAAGCAGTATAGTCACTTGGCAACTTCACCAAGCATGCAAGCACAGCATAAGCAAGCAAGCAAGAAATCGAAAGCAACTCACGACACAACTTGAAACAACTCGTTTATCTTTGATGGCGTACATTTCGTATTCATCACAACACTTGTCATTAGTTAGCCACCTTTTCGTACAATTTCATCAATTATCACTCTTTGGCGCAAATCATACATGATCTACCTTGCTTGCTTAGTATTGTATGTCCGACCACAGTTTGCCATAATGGGACTTCACCCGCGTTGCGAACAATTGAACAACACATGCGCAGATACTCCTATTCTGCAGGAGTAGGGACTATAGTCTGGCCAATAGCAGTTGGCACCTGGACTCAAGGCGCGTTGCGTAAAATAGATTTACAAATGCGGATTTCTGTCCACGCTTCGTGTACTCCTATTTAGCAGAAGTACATATAAACTACGCAACTCGCCTTGAGTCCAGGTGCCAACTGCTATTGGCCAGACTATAGTAGGGTGCAATTGCACACAATGCGCAGTACGGGCAAAGTCCCATAACAGCGAACTTTCTCTGGCCAGATAAAATGTACTACAGACGAGTTGCGGTAACGCGATTGGGTTGGTCGATAGTGATTCCGCGGGTATTTAGTGAAAGTTTGGATGCCTGCCTGCGGGGTCGTCGACCTAGTTCAATCTTCTGGGAGCGGAAACGGAGCGAGTGAAAAGAAGATTGACAACAAATGACGTCGACGACCCCGCAGACACCGATCCAAACTTTCATTAAATACCGCGGGGTCGCTATCGACCAACCCACTCCCGTTACCGCAACTCGTAAATAGCACAAAACTTCTTCCATCACTACTACAGCATTACACCACATCCAGTAGTAATGTAATCCAGTCATTACATCACATCACATCCAGTCCAACAACTTCCAAAACCTCCTTCTCTTCAGTCACTACACGACTTGTTTCGCCCTGAGCACAGCCGGTACGGCGCTGGGCGGCAGGAGTCGCAACTCCGTCACCACTCCGGACACTAAGTCCGCCGGGATCACCTCCATCAGCTCCGGACTCAGGGCGGAGGGAGAGGTGGGACCAGAGTCCAGCGAGGTGAGCACTTTCTCCGCGAACTTGTACGTCGGACACAGCACCAGCACCGGCACGTTCACGGACGCAGCCACCAGGCAGACCTGAGACGCCCCCGACGCGCCGATAAACGACCCATTCAACAGCATCGCGTCCGCGCAAATTAGAACCAGTTCGCACTAGAATAATAGCAAGTACCGTGGGGCTATAAAAAAAATTGAGAGGTGCAATGGGGGTTGTACACTGGGATATACAATGGGGGATTGTGTAGAGGCATGATTTTGAGGTCAAAGTATGCGTTTTGGACATAATTGCTGTTAAAACAGGGTTATTCTAGTATAAGACATGCTCAGCTAAGCTTATAGGCATTGTAGCTTGGTGTAGGACTAGCGATAGCTAGCTTATGACCAGCTTACATAGGCAGGTCAGGTACCTTCCAGTACATGGGGGTTATACACCAGGTGGGGGAGGGGAGGGGGGGATATACACAGGACAAATTTATGTTTTGCCAATGGGCATTATGCTTTACCCCGCGTATGGCGTACTGCAAGGCGCTGAGTAGGCAGTAGCTGCATTCGATCCCAACTTCTTGCAGTCTGCTCACCATTTGCATACCTACAGAAGAGCACTTGAGTGAAAGAAATACTGTACGTCAAAACTTGTGCATCACAGCTGACCGAAATTTGATCTTTGCTCACTCACCTTTTTGCTCCGGAGCTGAATCGACTATGACCAATCTGAAATCTAATTTCTGAGCCTTCTTTACATCCATGAGAATCTGCTCCATAGGTTGACACCTGAACAAGAAAACCAATCTTTACATTGTACATGAGGTGGTGCGGTTCACGAAAAACTATGGGAAAAGATCAACAAGAGTGCATAGATAGGTACCATAAGCCCGGCCACCTAAGCTCCTGTGAACTTGCTGTTTCAGCTAATGATGAACCAGCTCATTTGAAAGAGGACAGTTCAAGGAATCGATTGATATCACACTTGTCTCAATCGGTCCATTGGTTGCTGATAAATGCAGCCCTGAAAGTTAGGTGGCCGGGTTTATCCCATAGTACCCTACATCATACCAAGAATAGACCAAAACCACCGAATTCTGTCGAAATTTCTCGCTCAGATTCAGCGCAATAGCTTGATACGCCAGCGTGATTTTCTCATGTACAAACTCGTCCAGCCAATCCACTAACGCTTTCTTACCCTATATACAAGACAAATAATAACACATACGCCATAACGTTACCACTAAAAAAACCATTATCATAGTCAGTCCACAAAAGAATGTGGAGACATTCAAAGTCGTGTAAGACTTTTTCACGTGGAATGCAATGCATGGACTCGTCCATGTAATCTTGTGCTATTTGCCTCAGAATAAGCCTTCCACGACAACAAAAATCCCTGCATCTCTCCGTGAACCAAATGAAACATTCCCGTTCGACTCAATGCAAGACCGTGTGTGAATTGAACATGAACGAGAGCTTTAGCTTACGTACATGTTTCTGAGATATCGTTAAAATAAAACACCAGAGCTTACGTACGTACATCTGTTTCTGAGATATCGTTGGGTAGATGTGTTGTCATTTGATGCTTGAGCTGTTTCACCAGATTCCCAATGGCGGGAGGAAGAGGATGGCCTTGAGATAAGAAGCTGATATGAGGTCTCATGGCAGTCTCGATATCACGACCAAAAGCCTTATCAGCCGGCTTCTCGTAATGTTCGATAAACTAAACATAAAAATTCAATATTTCAAAATGGTCTTGCGCTACAGAGTGGGACAATATTTCAAAATTGAGTCTTGTGCTGCAGGTAAAACTGTTTGTCGTCACAAAAATGGGGCGCTACATACGCGCTCCGAGCGAATTCGGACTGAGTTCGAAGTGACTTCCTTTTGAACCTAAACGAGCATCAATTGCTCATACGAATAAGAATTACAAACTCGCTGTATTCACACGCACGTTTGGAAAAAACGGAGCGACTTCGGTGCGAACTCGGAGATTATACAAGTTGAAGCATCGTTAGCGCCTCGAATTCGGAGTTCCCGTGTGTGGCGCCCCAATGCGACTATTTATTACAGTTTTCAAGGCTGATGCTAACGCGACACAGCGTGCATCTATGCTCGAGATTTCTTCAGTCGCCGACTTTTGGGCCAAATCATGAAAGGCACCATGCACTGGAGATAATAACAGAGCTCTGCAACAACAAAACAAAACACATGTTGACCAGTTGCGCTAAAAATTTTTGGGGTAGTAACGAGCTGACTGACCCCTCTGACTTTTTACGGCACTTTTTTGATCGGTGCTGGCTTGCGATCAAAAATCCAGCTAAAAAGCAGAGCAAAACAGAGGGATCGGGTCAGCTAGCTCGCTTACCACCCAATATTCAGCGCAACTGGTGAATAGACGACAGGCTTTCCAAGTCGAAGAATAAAATAAAAGAAAAACAGTTTTCTACCTCGTTGCATCATTTATCGAGGATAAACCAGCCTTTTCTTCACTCAAAGAATCGCGTTGTTGTTGATGGTGCTGTTGCTTTGGAACAGAATGCTGTTTTCTATGGGCATGATGGTGACCGTGGTCTTTATGTTCAGCACCTTTCGCCATTTTGACATCTGTCGATCCGCTAGCATTTTGTAATATTACATTACCGCTTGGTCCTATAATAAATATAGCCTTCCATTGGATAATACATATCGAATAGCGAAGCACTCACTATCCACGTGTGACCCATCAAAACGATCTGCAGCAAACTGCAATAAGTCTCACAGCGAACGAAGGTTGCGTCGTCGCCTTTTGTTTCCTTCCGTAATTCTTCGTTCGCTGCGAGACGGAGCAGTTTTCTGTTGATCTTTTCGATGGGTCAAACGTGGATTGCATCATACGACGTTTCTATTGGCACGTTTCTCACCTTCACGAGAGGGAACAATGACATTTTTATACTGCTGATCCGTATGCTTGATTTCCGCTGATTTCGGCTTCGCAGGCTGCGGCGCTACTTTATTCGGGGCTTCACCGCCAGCTTTCTTCAACTCCTTTGCCGCTCTTTCAGCTTCCTTGTACAAAAATGCAAGCAAACACTGTCACAAACACGTGAACAAGCAGTAATAACAAAGAAATAACGTGCAAACCTGCTTTTCCCTTCTCTCCTTCTTCAATTGAGCTTTTGACTTCGTCGGAGGAGCTTGATTATTCATGTTTGAACTTTGGGTGGCCTAACTTTCTTTTCAAATCTTCCGGAAAAATCAATTACTAAACTTCGCGTATACGCATGTTCGCAAGTATTTTTGACGCCCAATAACGTTCCAAAATTTATTGACACTCCATATTGGTAGAAGAAAAGCTGTGCAAGTTTCGCGCTGTCTCTATGGTCCCTTGGCACAGTCAAGTAGCATGTAATGTCAGCTGATCTCGTATTGGATGCATCCGCAAGCACTTTACATGCATTCAAGCCTTGCTTTGCTAAGCAACCACCTCCAAACAACCCTGTACATAATGATTGATCGCACTTGTTCCATTGCCATTGCTTTTGTACCATCCTCCTTTCAAAGAAAGTGGTTCTTTCATACAGTTGCAGGCGTGACAGGACCAAAGACGTGGTGTCATATCTACCTACGTCTGACCTGTCATGTCTAAACCGTACCAAGACCATGGAGGAGGTCCATTGGCCGGTAAGATTGAGATGAGAACACTGTAAAAATGGATTATGCCGAGTTCACCAGACGTCCGTAAATCCGTACGTCCGTCCGTCAACCCGTAACGTGTCTGTTTGTTCGTCAACCCAACCTCATGTCAACCGTATACGGATTGACGGACGGACGTACGGTCGTACGGATTTACGGACATCTGGTGAACGCGGCATCACTCTGTGTGTGAATTTGGATTGCCAGTGCATGAATAAACTGAAACATTGGCTCCACATAGGTTACACTGGCCATCGGCCCAAATGGCGTCAGAACCCGGAGGTAATCGATCCTGGAAACTTTCCAAACAAGGCCGACAAAGCCAGAAATCAACAGGAACGGATAAACCAAGAAAAACAACGGCAGCAACACCAGCAAGATCAGCATCACAACCAAAATCAATATCATCAGCAGCAACAGCACCCACAAAACCCCCAGCAGTACCAAAACCATCCACCACCCCAACACCAGCAGTACCACAACCAACCGCCACCTCAACAACTACAACCACAGTACGGGCAGAGCGATGGAGGGTACAGTTTGAACAATTTGCCACCAGAATTTGAACCCAGAACCGTGGAAGGAGTGCACGCGGGAAGAAATGACCATGGAGGATCGTATTACAACGAGGGCAAACGGGATGTGGCCAGCCAGATGCCGTCCAGGTCTGGAACCAGAGATGGAGGAGGGAAGAGGGGAGAGAGCAGGCAATATCAGAGAATGGAACAGCAGCATGGGCATGAGCAGCGTGGTGGACCACAACAGCAGGGTGGACATTATCCGGGACATCACCAGGAGCAAGGTGAGAGAAATGGGAAGGGTAAATGGGGATAATAGTAGCATCATGTATCGCTTGAAAAGGGGACAAATGTACAGCAAAGCTCATCACCCCAAGCCTAGTATCCCGATCCCCATTTCTAAAAATTATATCAGACCAATCAGACAATCCAGAACTCAAGTTGTTTTTGTTCTATGTATATGTAGGTGATCCACGCTATCAAAATTATCAGCAGCAGCAACAACAGCATCATCAGCATCAAAATTATCCGAATCAACACCAGGGACAAGCGGGACATCAAAATGGATACGATAATCGCGGGCAACCGCAGCAGCAATTGAAGCCAGAGCAAGCCGGAGCCCCAGGCGGGTCGACCAATAAGTCGTCACCACAGGAACAGTTGGATCGGCAACGAAAACACATCGCTGGTTACTCTGGACACATACCTGGTGGGTGGGTGGTAGGGGGTACATAACAGTGGCTTATAATATTGTACAGACAGTGGCTTACATTACATTCATATTCACCAAATTTACACAAATTGAACCAGGCGCAAACGGTTCGCTGGTTTTTTTTTTAAACTACACCCCCCCCCCCGGCAGCAAACCAAAACTTTTTTTTTTTTCTTTTCTTTATTTTTTTTTTTTTTCCCTAGATATAGGACTACCGGATCTTTATAAACGTGTGTACGTACGTTACATAGTATGCAATGCATGATGACATGCCATGACTGTCAGTCGATCCAGGAAACACAGATCCCGTTGGGGGCGGTAAAACTTTGCACCAATGGTCGACAAATGATGCGCACAAACATTGGTTGACAATGAAGTTTTTCAGGAAGACATGGCAAGGTTGGAGGCGTCAACTGAGAAAAAAGAAATGGTCACACTATGAAGATATCGGTTCGGTTGTAATGTTTGGTTTTGCTTGCTTAGAGCAAAATGCGTGCAGTAAGTGTAGCTCACTATGGCACTTCAGTGCAGCTTTGCAGTTCTGTTCTGTCTCCTTTTAGATTGGTCATAACTACGTACTGTACATAGGGGTAAAAACACTCAGACTGATTTGATTAGGAAATGAAGCGTTTGCTATTGATATGATATGATAACAGATTGTCGAAATACATAAGTAGTCTCACGGCCTGTTTTAATATTATTATGCGAGCGCTCATCCATCTTTGCCTTGTGACTGGCACCAAATGCGTGAGTGAGTAGTAAAATAGAATTCCCTGTAGCTTTTTTCCGAATTACACTTAGCAACCCCCATCAACAAGCAAGCCGCACGTCAAGCAAGGCAGTCGCAGCACAATAAATTCATTGATAAGACCTGCAAGAGCACAACGGGGTTCATTGTGGAAGCGGAGACACTCACCGACAATTATTTCGATTTTCTCTTGTTGGTCACTGTTGTCAGAAAAGTACTGTGCTTCTCAAGTCACAAAAGAAATAATTCATGTACGGATACAGCTAGGAATGCCAGCTCCAATTGCAGGTAGGGTAAGCAAATAATTTTTTTGCTGTCACTAATGCGCATATAAGCGTTTACTGGTTTTCATCTCTGTTTTTGACCACAGGATATACTGGTCACGTGCCTGGAAGAAAGTTCGAAACCCCTGGAAGCAAATCAAATCAATCACCATCTTCATCCAATAAAAACCCAACAGCTTCGACATCTTCTGATGGGCAAGCCAATTCTGTAAATCAACAAGCAGCGGGTTGGCCAGTGAATCAGGCAGGATTTGATCCTAGTAGATTAGGTCAATCTTTTTACGGCCCGCCACAGCTGCCGGCTGGACTTGTAACGGTGCAACAACCTCAACCTTGGGCGCAACCGAATCAAAACCAGCTGCAACTCCCACAACTACCCCAGAACTACTACTACCCCCATTTCTACCAGCAGCAACAGCAGGAAAACCTAAACCTAAGCCAACACCAACTCCCACAACTACCACCAAATTACACCTCCAATCTTTATCAGCAACCGCAGTTTGTGTCGAGGCAGCAACCAAACGGTTGGATTCAGTCCTTGCCACCCATAAACTATCAAGAACAACAACAACAGTCAACAATGGGCACCGCTGTGTCACAACAAAACGGTGCAGTTCAGATGCCGGAACACGATGGACATTATCAGCCGAAGATGAACGGACATCAGCAGCAGAATGGCCATATGACACAACAGTCATCGAATGAAGCTGCACAGTGTAAGGATCTGTACAATTACTAATTACTGCTGACATTGGGTGGGTTGGGTAGGGGCGGGCAGAGCACGCACAATTTGAAACAAAACAAACGATTAGGCCTACATCGCCAGTATGCAAATTTGGGTGGGACAGAAATAAATGTCCCAATTTCACCCAAAATCAAATTAGCTGCATGCAATATGTAGGCTACTTATTACTTACATAGGTACTGTACTTACCTATGTACTGTAATCAACTGTACTGTACGTACCTACGTACATACGTACATGTGTGTGCCCTTCCTATGATGCATGTTGGATGGAACTCGGTAACAAAGGAGGAACACCCACCCACCACCAGATAAAAAAAGTGATAGACGCATTATCCCCAGCTCTGATTTATGACCAAGATTACGTCGCAGCATTTTAGGACGACGGCAATAAATGTACAGTAACCCGACGGCGTTATTGTTTCAGCTGGCACCCATCAATCTTCTTCCTATGCCTTCATGTCGCCTGAAGCCTTATTTATGAACCAGCAAAGAAGCGCTTTCGGAGCGCACAGTAATGACTGGACCACGCAAAGTGACGCCATTAGAAACGTGGAGCGCTACAAAAAATCAGTAGGCAAAGGCGGCAGAAATTATCGCTCCTTAGATCTGGCCCGCGTTCCTCCAGCTGCTGGCTATACAGGACATATTCCAGGTTGGTTGGTATGTTTTTTCGCACTTGTGTAGTATACACTAATTGTTGCATAAACCGTACCACGTATATACTACCTAGTATGTTATGGTACATAAGTAATTTGTACAGTGTAGTGTGTTGGTGTACCAACCAACCGATTGTCCCACATTTCAGGATTGAAATTTGCTTCGAGTGGAAAGCCAGAACCAGAGTTGATCAAGGAGATTATGGCATCTTATCAGAAGCAAGGAAGGCCAAAACAATAAATAATGAATGATCATAAATGTGCAAATAATGTTGTTCCACGTGTGCTACAGAGCAGTTGTCAGGTCTGGAGGCTTGTTCTTTATTCACACCAATTCTAATTTCGAACTTTGGTGCATTGTAAAAACTTTGCTCCACTACAAGGGTCCTAAACTTTTCGACAATATAGTTTACGAACAGCTGAACAAGTCTTTTTTGAAAATTCTGCAAAGTAAGTAAGATAAGAGTGTCTGAACATACGTATGCCTACTCTATATTACTGTATACTACCATACAATAAACGCATAATGACCATGACCAGAACGCATCAAAGTATGGAATGTGAACACAGACACCGCCTCGTCATTAAAATTGCAATTAACGGCACCGCACAATGGACCACTGTATATGGGTATAAATTTACTCTCCATAAACCCACAACGAGGCACTTCCTCCGCGCACCAAGCAAGGCAACGAGCCAAAAACAGCCCAACAGGAAGCACCAGCAAAACACCAAAGCCACCAACCCAAAAAAACCAAAAACCAAAAAACCCCCCCAAAAAAAAAAAAACCCAACCAAACAGAACCAAAACAAAAAACCCCACCAACCAACCAACAACACGCAACCAAAAAAAAAAAACCCACCCAAAAAAAAAAACAATACCAAACAACCCACCAACAAAACCAAAAAAAAAACACACAAACCCACAAAAAACCCACCCCACCACCCAAACAAACACACCCCAAACAACCAACCCCAACACACCCCCCCCACCCCCCCACACAAACCACCCCCCCCCCCCCGGCAGTTGGTGGGACCGCAGTGAGGCCACACGCGAGTTCCACCGTGCATCACAGAAAATTTTACCTGTGAAAGCATTTATGCATTATTCCATGAAAACCTCAGGAAATTCGTTCTTCCTACTTCGGTGAAGACACATTGAAAATAGCCGGGCGCTGTCTATGCGCCGCGTGCAATGTATGGCGCGCCCGCGTAGACAGTTGTGAAAGAAGCGGATTAGAATTTGGCGTCAAAACAAGTGGATTTTGAAACATCATGTTAGCAACGTCAGATACTACCCTGTACTGTACAGTACTGTAACTGTTTACCTGGCCTCGAGTGCATCCAGCGGCAGCGGGAAATCTTTCCACAAACGCGCAAGTTCGAGGAGCTTTGGAGCAGTTTTTGGCATTTTTTCTACCTGAAAAAAGAGTAAAAATATGCACAACTGCAAAAAGAAAACGAACCTAAGTAAAACAGCACCTACATAGAAAGAAAAACACCTCCTCATGAAAAACTTCGAATCGAAGTTACATACGAAGAGCATAGGCTACATATGAAGTATTTTATGACGGATATGACGAAAAGTGTCCAAATATGTGTAAAACACATGGCAAACAGCGAAAAGCTCCAACCTCTGGCAAAGAGAGTGAACTGTTTCCAATCGCCATTATTTGTGAGCAATTCGTCTTCCGGTACAAACACATCTTTCTCGTTCAAAATTGCCAACGCCTCATCTCGAATGATTTTCCAGTCTTTTTCTATGGCCTGCAAAATCAACACCCCTTTGCAAATATAATATGTATGCATGTATAGTGTACAAGCGTACCTGTACGAAGAAACTACAGTAGGTACCTATAGCTTTATTTTAGGTACCCTGAGAAAGTGAGCGTAAGTTGTTTGCTGGTAAGTCCACCAAGGTCGACCTACAAGCCCGTGGCAGTTGTACAGAGATCGCTGATAGCGCGACAGGAAAATACCAGCCTCCACACCATGATCGTACAGCTTGTACGCCTAACAAATCGACAAAATTATTTCGGTTTTTCACGGATGTGGTCGTCAATAATCTCCCGTACCAGTCGGTGCATTGGGTAACCCAATGAGCATGATATTTCACGGGGAGGGTAATCCAGTGGATGGCGAATTCTTTTATGTTGTTCAGTCTCCACTGGCGCACATTGGGCAAACCTGTGGGCATGATGTTTCATAAGTCAATGAATCGTCACACCCCGGAAGATATTGTTTTTCTGGACCAGAGTACATTTGTAGACCTCTGCGTAATGCTGGACGCTGGACCTACACGTACAAGGTGTGGCGCGTGCGTGGACAGTTGCTAAATGGGTGGACCTCTCCTTTCGCAACTCTACTTACGTACGAGTGCGTGGTACTTTCTACAGTGCGTGGACCGCAGCGTAGGTACGGTACGGGTCTACAAGTGTAATGTGGTCCAGCAAGACGAACGCCTCCTGGACTGACATCGGAGAACAATAATGAAATGGATACCGTAACCTCTTCATTTCTGCCCAGCCTCTGCAATGCATCGCCCAGGTGAAAGAAGAAGCGACCGTCTTGGGTGCCGCTAACGTTGGACTGGATTCCTTCGCTCAGGAATCGTACGGCTTCGTCCATATTCTCATCGATGGTCTTGAGAATAAAGCCGAGATGGACTTTGGCGAATCCGTCACTCGGATCGAGTTGGAGCACCTGAAGGAAAATCAAGCACCACTCTCCAAAAAATTACTCAGCAATGTTTTAGTGACAGTTTTTTTTGCAAAGAAGCTTCGTACAGATTTGTCGCATTTATTTTATGTGTCAGGGTCACCTGGGGTTGACGCGTATTGAAGTAGTGCAAAAGCAAACATATCTGCGCCTCACATTTTGAAAGATGTTCTTCGCGTCTTCGTTCTTTCCCATGATCAACAGAATGACACCGTAATCGTTGCGCACATCCAGATCGTCCGGAAACCGTTCCAGCAATCGGCGTTGTGCGGCCAGTGCCCGATGCATCCATCCTCGAAACTTGCATCTCTCCACCAGCCGTTTTCCAGCCAAATCAAACAAGGCGGTGGGAGTGGAAGGAAGTGTAAGCACCTGAAAACAACGGCAGTCATTTTGGAAAAGCGCAAAACGTATTTACTAATTTATTTTATTGTCGAGGAGGTGTGAGAAATTTGTAATCATTGTTCGTGAATACCCCAAAAATAAAAATACGAACATAGGCCTAATTAAAATAAAGTTTTTACCAGTTCGTATTCGTCAATGGCCTGTTCCAGGAGTGTATTCGATTGTTTTCTTTCCGACAGCGCATCCAACACTCTCGCTTTGGAATAGCGACTCCTCGGACTTTGAGGATAGGAAGCCACCAGCTTCTCCGCAGCTAAGAGCGCTGAATCCAAGTGATTCTGGAAAAAGAATGGCGCCACCTCTCAACTTCTTCAGTCACAATCTATTGAAGTTTAGGGCTTATACACGAGACCTTACATCATCAATCAGCTTGTCCACATCATCCAAGCGATTCCTCATCTTATTGTCCTCCTTGTTGGTGATGGCGAATTTCTTGTATCCATTTGCCGGTTTTTTCAAGGGTTCAGACGGTGGTCTTCTGGTCACTGGAATTATCTCATCTTCATCATCCCCATTTCCACTTTCTTCCTCCTCCTCCTCTTCTTGCTCTTTCCTCCTTTGGCTACCGCTCTTCCCTTTGGTTCGGAAGACTCTTACTTTTGGCTGAGATTCTTCTTCTTCTTCTTCCTCCTCTTCCCCCTCATCTACATCTGGACACGGACCTCCAGCTGCACAAGTGTCCTCCTCTGTCTCGTCCTCATCTTGGGCAGTTTTCGACTTTTTGGTTTGCGTGCCTTTGGTCCGGAAGTACTTCACCGCTGGCCGCTCTTCTTCCACCTCTTCTTCTTCTTCTTCCTCCTCCTCCTCTTCCAATATTCTCCTCTTTTTCTCCGGCGCAGGAGCTCCTTTCTTTCTTACCACTCGAAT
>JASAMW010006222.1:0-11993 GCA_030247985.1 Epsilonema sp. ZAB3_2
GTTCCGCTATCGCGTCTACCTTGATATCAACTTACTCTAAAATCCTAAAAACATGCATAGCAGTCACATGGGTTCCATTCAATGACAAAGAACATGTGAAATACAATACATATCAAATGTCCATATTCAATAGATAACAGTTGTCTTTTCTGACTTTTGAGCTTCAAAACATAATTATGATAGGAATATGACCCTTTTCCACATGCTGTTCATCTTCAACAAATGATGCCAAGAGTATCACCTTGTTCTTGGCCATGCTGTTGAACAGTTTTGAGAGCAGTCTAACTGCAAAATTGTGCCCATTACCACAGTGCAGTTTGTTGACAGAGGTTTCTTCCAACAGGCCATATTCCTGCAGCAGCTGGCAAATAACCAGCTCAATATTGGCTTCTGAATCGTGCATGAAGACTGCTTGCTTCTCCACTGTTGTTGTGATGGCAGTTAATGAATCCCAGGAGTGCAGCCCAATGCCATGCCATGGGCCAGAGGACAGTTTGATTTGATGAGTCCACCACAATTTACCTGCAACAAAAATGCATCAAGTTGCATCCATAAGGCTGCCAAATAGTTCCTTGGCAACAGCATAGGCTACTAAAGTCTGTTTAGCTGCTATACAGTCTAACTAACCAACAGTTTGCAATGAAACTCTTTCACAGTTTGCATGTACAGGGTTTAGCAGCAAAATAGGAGCACAGTCATGAAGCATGGAGAGAAGTTCATATTTTTTTTCTATTTTATACATGACTTGAGTTCCATAGCAAACTCTCAGTGGCCAGACTATTGGCCACTTGCACTAAGACTGGGTAGTCACAATCGAAAGGTGGCCCCGCTGTTTCAGATCAGTTTCAACAAGTATTGGGGTCAAAATTTTACCAACAATCATGACAACGCAAATCGTCCATATCCATACTATCACGTTTTCCAGCCGCGACTCCAATCACATCCTTTGCCATATCGCCACCTCCAAAGAGCAAAATTTGGATCAAATTGGTTCTTTAGGAGTGGAGAAATGACAACATTCGTGATTGGAGTTGAGGCTGAAAAACCATAGACACTAAAATGGTAGTAGTAGCCATCACAAAGTAGTTGCTTCATAGCAAATCATGTGCTCATCATCTTATGGCAAGTTATTTTTACAAAATATGCGCAAGACCATGTTGGAAACTCTGAATTTGGAGGTGGTTGTCCTCCCCCATTTTAGTGTCTATGGAAAAACCCTGTAGAAAGGGGGTGATGCTTTGAGTTGAAGCATGTACCTTTTTGGAGGGGGTTTGTTCATCTTCTTCTTGCCCACTGTCATAGTCTTGTTGATCCTTTGAAATAATTCCAGCTCATGACTAGGATCGAAGGTCCTGGGGGTTGGTTGAAGGTGCTTCCTGTAGCCACTACTGCTGCTGCGTTGCCAGGAAAACGTAAAGTTTCTGACAGGTATTGCAGGTGGGGAATCTTACAATTACTGCTGTCTTTTCTCTTTTCTCTTGCACTTGTGAGGCATTTTTCTTCATCGCTTCTTCTCTGTCATCCCATTTGTCAATATGATGAAGAGAATCATCCACAGATAATTTATATTTTTTGAATATTTTTCAAAAATTGGCACGTACCCCTAGAACGCTCCTTCGTTGCGCGCCCGTCGTTTCGCTTCGCTACATCCAACGCGCTTAGCGAAGCGGAGCGCACGCTCTAGGCGTACATGAAGTAATCGCTCGTCTCGTGGCAAATTGTTTTGCAAAATATGGGCAAGACCAGGCTGGACACTTTGTGTTGTGGAGGCGGTAGTCCCCCCCATTTTAGTGTTCCTGCTCTGTTGCTGTTGCTGCATTTGAACATGGACTTCTGAAGAAATGTGGGTCCTACATTTATTCAGAAGTCCATTATATGGCTGCATTTATAAATGTGTCCACAAACAAATCGCCATGGGGTATATAAAATTACAAAACATGCAGAAAATGCAGAAAGAAAAAAGTGATTTCTTCACCTTTCCGCTTTCCGTTCTTTCTTTTCTTTAAACCTGAACGCTGAACGCGCAGAGAGAGTCTTCTGGCAGCAAAATGGCGTCATCAAAAGGAGCGTTGGATGTCGATGTAAGCTTGACTAAAACAGAGGATTCTCGGCAGAAAGAAGAAGGAAAAGAGAAGGTTAGTTTCAGCTTACTTGACGAAGAGGTATCCGCTGATGCTACCTTCTCTCCTCCGGGATCAGATACGGCAGTGCCAAAGCACAAAACCATGAGGTGCGCTGGTTTCTTGAGTACTGTGGTACAAACACCGATCACAATTCACAATCACAATGATTCACAATCCTTGGCGCATTTCCTTCCAATAAGAATCATGCCGCGTTCACCAGGCGTCCCTAAATCCGTACGTCCGTCCGTCAACCCATAACGTGTCCGTCCATCAACCCAACCCCACGTCAACCGTATAAAGGTGGACGGACGTACGGATTTACGGACGTCTGGTGAACGCAGCATCAGCCCATGAGCAGCTGTTTGCACATGGGTGGGCGTGTATGCTGTGTTACCATAATCTTGAGACTGCGTGTTCAATCGTTGTTCGAACCCTTCCCCTCTCTGTTCAGTAGGGCGCTACGGCTACACACGTAGCGAGAAAACTCCTGGGGAATTCCCCGTAAGTATGCGATGTAGCATAGGGATACCGGTGAATTCACCGTGAGTTTGAAACTCAATACGTGTGAACACGTGAGAAAAATGTTGCGCATGGGAGTAAGTGAGAATGATCTACACGCAAAACTAAACTCGAAGTTCAAACTCACCGTGAATTCACCGTTTGTTTACTCACCACGTGTGTAGCGCACTAGTGTGTTGTAGAAAGGTCAGTGTGTTGTAGACCTTCCATGTCTTCTCCGGGTATGATGAAGCAGCGTCACAGTTCTGGTGGCTATGGCGGTGGGCATATGCGCAAGGGATCGTGGGAGCCATGGTGGGGAGGCGAAGACAATCTCCAACCCACTCCTGAACAGTTCGTCAAGAAATTCGGGCGCAAGAAAGCTGCTGTGATCAAAAAGGTACAATACAGAATGTTTCATAAGTAACTGAACCAAACCCGACGCCTATTCACGAGTTGCAGTAAAAGAAAGTATTGGGTCGCGAGCTGACCCCTCTACTCTTATTAACCGTGATTTTCAGTGCAAATTTTGATCGGCGTCGGCGGCGCGGTTGGCATTGTTTACTCTCCACTCGCTCTCTTTTTCTTCCCAGCTGCCTACTCGACGCCTATCGAGCCGCCGACGCCGATCAAAATTTGCACTGAAATAAGAGGGGAGGGGTCAGCTCGCGACCCAGTATTTTCTTTTACTGCAACTCGTGAATACTCCAGACTAAATGTCAAAATAGACTTTCTTCACCTTCACCTTTACGACCTTCAAACTACGCAGGACGACTTGAGTCCCATAGCGAACTCTCTACACGCGTCTTGTTTGGTTCAATTACTTATAAAAAACGCTTTATATGTATGTAGGTACTGTAATTGCACTGTTGTTCTAGGCCTGCAGCTACGTTTCTTTCTGTTTGTAGGTGTTGGTAGCGAATAACGGGATTGCTGCTGTGAAGTGTATGCGCTCCATTCATCGCTGGTCCTACGAGATCTTTGGGGGCAAGGATCAAGCCATCAAGTTTGTGGCCATGATCACGCCAGAGGATATGCAAGCAAACGCCGGTCTCTCCCTTTCTCATTTCCTCTCTTAACTCTTCATCTTCTAGATCTTCAAAGTCTCCGTTGACAATTGGTTGTGCAATGGAGGAGTTGTGCAACCGTTGACAACCAACATATAGCAGTTGCGCAACCGTTGACAACCGCTGCCATGGTTACGCAATTTTCATACTTTGGTTGTCAACGGTGGTTGCACAACTCCTCCATATGTTGGTTGTCAACGGTTGCACAACCAGTTGTCTACGGAGACTATTTGAAGATCGGGAGGAGTTTCTAATTCCTGATCTCTCTCCGTCTACCAACTGACGTATAGAGTATTTTGCGTATTTGTGTGTAGAGTACATAAAGTTGGCGAATCAGGTGGAGCATGTGCCTGGTGGCAGCAATAACAACAACTATGCGAATGTGGAGCTGATTGTGGACAGGGCGAAGAAGGTGGAGGCGGACGCTGTCTGGGCCGGCTGGGGTCACGCCAGCGAGAACCCAAAGCTGCCCGAAGAACTTGCCAAACACAACATCATATTCATCGGTAGGTATGTATCTCCTAAGTATTCGCCTTGCCCCATAAGAGGAAGTGCCGTTTTCGCCCTCCTCGCCGATTTTTTGAGCTGCAGTTATCACACACGCAAAGCACGCCGAAGCAATTACTTTTTCAAAAATATACCAAAATTGCAAAAAGTAATTGCTTCGGCTTTATTTATGCGTTTGCTAACTGCAGCTCAAAAATCGGCGAGGAGGGCGAAAACGGCACCTCCTCTCATGGGGCAAGGCGAATAATAGAAACATCAGATAGCTGTCATGATCAAGAGGGGAAATTGTGTGACTGAGCTCATCCAGGTGTGTAGTCTACCGCGACCTGGCATCAAATTATTGTCAACAAATTGTTGGCAAAAATTATTGTCCGTTTATATGGGCGTTTTTGGTTTGTTGTTGGTTTATTGACGAAATGACAACAAACCGACAACCCCCATATATAAACGGACAACAAACCGACAATAGCTAATGACTTGTTGCCAACAATGACGCCAAGTCGCGGTATGTGTTAGGGCTTTCGCCTGGAACGCGAGAGGGCCAGGATTCGATTCCCATGGCACATTTTGCTTGGCCTCGTGCATAACAATCCTCCTCGAATCGGCGGCTATAGTCTGGCCAGTAGGAGTTGGCAGTTGGACTTGCACGCCGTCCCGCTACTGTCTTCTCAGCTGCGCACAGCACACCGACGACCGGAGCACCGATATGCCATGTACTCCTGCAATTTACATACTAAACTATGTAGGAGTTCGTGATAAGGTTGTGGCGATCACAAAACGAGAAACGCAAAACTCAAAAGTGGAAAGCTGCCAACTCCTACTGGCCAGACTATAACCTAACGATTTTTATCCCCCGGGGTTATACACGCAGCTTTGCAGTAAGTCCGCCTGTCTTCTTGGCTGCTCATTTCGTTAGTTGCATTGTTGCAGGTCCTCCGGCGCGGGCGATGCGGGCGCTGGGGGACAAGATCGCGTCGACGATCGTGGCGCAGTCGGCGGGCGTGCCGACGCTGGCGTGGTCGGGCAGCGGGCTGGCGCTGGAGCCGGCGCAGGCTGCGGATCTGCGCCGGCGGCGCAACATGGACGCGCTGCTGCGCCTGCGCGACGCCGCCACCGTGAGCAGCGTGGAGGAGGGCGAGTCGGTGGCCAAGTACCGCGCCCTCCACTTCCCCATCATGATCAAGGCCTCGGAGGGCGGCGGCGGCAAGGGCATCCGCAAGTGCGACAGCCTCGCCCAGTTCCCCGCCCTCTTCCGACAGGTAAGTATTCACCATATGCAATAAGAGCCAGTACGCGACCCAAACTCTGAATTAGCCTGGATTTTCAGTGCAACTTTTGATCGGTAGTCGACGCCAAGGTCGGCGCAGTCGTCTTTCTTGCTTATTTATTTCTTTCCTCGCCGACCTTCGCGTCGACTACCGATCAAAAGTTGCACTGAAAATCCAGGTTAGTTCGTTCAGAGGGGTCGCCTCGCGACCACGCACTGGCTCTTATTGCATATGGTAAATAGTGCCCTCCACTCTGTGACGCACGGTTAGGGTGCTTTGGGGTAATTCCGGCCGTGCGAAATTCCGGGGCCAACCTATCTGGCATTCGAAAGTGCGACAGCCTCGCCCAGTTCCCCGCCCTCTTCCGACAGGTATAGACGATATGCAGCAACGCGATTGGGTTGGTCGATAGCGACCCCGCGGTAGTTAGTGAAAGTTTTGGATCGGTGTCTGCGGGGTCGTCGACCTTGTTCAATCATCTGGAAGCGTCAAAGGAGCGAAAAGAATTGACAACAAATGACGTCGAGGACCTCACAGGCACCGGTCCAAACTTTCACTAAATGCCCACGGGGTCGCCATCGACCAACCCAATCGCCTTACTGCATATGGTGGATAGTGGCTGCCCTCCACTCTGTGACGCACGGTTAGGGTGATTTGGGGTAAATCCGGCCGTGCGAAATTCCGGGCCACCTAAGTGGCATCCGCAAGCGCGACAGCCTCACCCAGTTCCCCGCCTTCTTCCGACAAGTAAGTATAGTGCCCTCCACTCTGTGACGCACGGTTAGGGTGCTTTGGGGTAATTCCGGCCGTGCGAAATTCCGGGGCCACCTAAGTGGCATTCGAAAGTGCGACAGTCTCGCCGTTCCCCGCCCTCTTCCGACAGGTACCCCCTACCCTCGTTACCTCTCACTCCCCATGAATCCGAAAAAAATTGGAGCACAGTGGGTTTGTAGTCCTTGAATTAGGGTACATGCTGATGCTATGCATTGTACAAAGTACGGCGGGCGCGCGCGCAGACAGTTGCGAAAGAATCCTCTTCGGCATGCGCACCGTGGCCCTACTTTGAACGCGCGCATAGACAACCGCGTAGGTTCACCAATTTAGAGGATACACACACACCCACTGTGAACCAATTTTTTTCGGGCTGAGCGGTGACGGTTACACACAACTGGGCCAATAAACTGCTGTATGTGACAGGTGCAAGCGGAAGTGCCCGGCTCTCCCATATTTCTCATGAAATTGGCCAAGGATGTGAGACACCTGGAGGTGCAGATTTTGGCCGACAAATATGGTATCTATCTATGAGTCCTTTTCCAAATGGGTTCAGAGTTGATATTTTGTCGAGTCCGCGACTTGGCGTAGGATAGAATAGAGCGTTGTGCTTGTTTGATAGGCGAGGCGATATCTCTGTTTGGGCGGGACTGCTCCATTCAACGTCGACATCAGAAGATTATCGAAGAAGCACCCACCACCATTGCTCCGCCCGATGTTTTCGAACGCATGGAAAGGGTAAGTCTATTCTCCACTCCACTTCCAATAACCCGATACCGTTGAAGATTTGCCAAAACTTGCCTATTCGTAGTGGACTGAGTATACGTTGTGTAGGATGCAGTGAAGCTGGCGAAGATGGTCGGCTACGAGAGCGCCGGCACTGTGGAGTATCTCTATGATCCTCACACGGAGAAGTACTACTTCCTCGAACTCAATCCACGTCTACAGGTACGTGAAACCGAGGTCAGTAGTGTAAGGCTACGTAGACTAGTTAGGTGTGTAAGGCGAGTTAACCATCTGTCCTTGGACCGGCACGTGGTGGTGTGCCTAACTCCACAGCTGTGACCGAGGGTAGCGGGTTCGATTCCCGTTCGGCCCTATTTCTCTCCCCCCTTTTCGGGGCTCGGCTATCGCCATATAAGGAACGCGGCACGTCACAATATGTACATGTTGGCAGACGGGGCACGTCACAATATGTATGTACATTTCTTTCTAATACACCTAGTTATGCAAATTTATGTATAAGTGCTACGGAGCCATTTTACGTACGTTGAAACTATTTTTGCTTTATGTGTAACGTATGTACGAATTGTATGTAGAGCGCTATTTAGTATTTACATGCACAATATGGTTGGTATTCGCCATGTTTACTGCATTTGTGGTATGCGATAATACCATTGGTTGTACGTATGTTGTGCGCACGCATGCGATCAAGAATAAAGTGATGATGATGATGATGTGTATGTACGTACGTAGGTGGAGCATCCGTGCACGGAGATGGTGGCTGGGGTGAACCTGCCGGCTTTGCAGATGCAGGTGGCGATGGGGATTCCGCTGGAGCACATGAAGGAGATTCGGCAGCTCTACAACTGTCCACTGCTGGAGCTGGAGCAGCTGCCCGACTTCCATTCCCAGCGGCCGCAGCCGCGCGGACACGTCATCGCTGCGCGCATCACCAGCGAAAACCCCGACGAAGGTAGTATGGGGTACTGCGGGGTAAACCCGGACACCTTAGCTTGTCTGCACTTGCCGCTTCAGCAAATGATGAGCATGGCAGCTCATTTGAAAGAGGAGAGTTCAAGGAATCGATTGGTAGAATACTTGTCTCTCTGAATTGGTCGTATGATTGCTGAGATATGCTAGGTGTCCGGGTTTACCCCCGTGTCCGGGTTTACCCCACTTTACCCTACTATGTAGTCAATGGGGCGCTGCACACGTGAACTCTGTCCGAATTCGCTCGGAGCTCGTGTGTAGCGCCCCAGCGTAAGGTATCAAACAAAATTGCGAGCGTCAGCTCAGCTCTAACGCATTGCAATTTGCAGTGATCCACGACATATTTTCCTGCCAAATGTCTCTGCAGTGATGGTAATGTCAATGCGTGTGTGTGTGAGCAGGATTTAAGCCGAGCTCTGGCACAGTGCAGGAGTTGAACTTTCGCAGCAGCAAGAACTGCTGGGGCTACTTCAGCGTCGGCGCATCCGGCGGCCTGCACGAGTACGCAGACTCCCAGTTCGGACACTGCTTCTCGCTCGGAGAAGACAGAGAAGAAAGTCGCAAGTATGTATGCAGGGTACGGTGGGGTAAACCCGGCCATGAGGTGAACCCGGACACCTAGTATATCTCAACAGCCATTGACCGATTGCGACAAGTAGTCTACCAATCCTTGAACTCTCCTCTTTCATATGAGCTAGTACCATGTTCGTCATTTGCTCAAGCGGCAAGGTCAGAAAAGCTTAGGTGTCCGGGTTTATGCCACAGTACCCTACACGACTTCAGCAAATGTTGAATCAGATAGCTCATGTGAAAGAGGAGAGTTCAAGGAATCGATTGGTATCCTGTTTGTCTCAATCGGTCCCTTGGTTGACTGAGATATGCAGTCCTGAAACTTAGGTGGTCGGATTTTCCCATGGCTGGGTTTACCCCATAGTACCCTACACAGGTATCACACATTGTAGAGCTATTATACCTACAGTATTGTGCGCGTAATATGCGCACACTGTTTAGCAATATGGTGCTGGCATTGAAAGAGTTGAATATACGCGGAGATTTTCGGACGACGGTTGAGTACCTGATCAATCTTCTGGAGCGAAGAGAGTTTATTGAGAACGACTTTAACACTGAATGGCTGGACGGGCTCATCGCAGAAAACATCAAAGTATGAGCAGTTATTGATTGATTGACTTGTGAATATGCAGTGAACTACACTGTATACAGACTCTTTTTGTAGGCGGAGAAGCCGGATGTAATTCTGGGCGTTGTCTGTGCCTCGGTGTTGATTGCTGAAGCTGTCATCTTACAGTCGTTGATGAGCTTCAAAAATTCGCTCGAAAGGTTTGCAGTTCACCGAGAGAGAGAATGCGTGGTACTCTTACTGTCTGTCTATTTATATGATGGGAGATGTTGCTTCAGGGGTCAGGTATTGCCGGCGAATTTTCTCAAGGACACGACGGATATTGATCTAATTCATGAGGGCGTCAAGTACTCTGTCCAGGTATTACGCAGCGATGCAGGGATCTATGGACGAGTTGCGCAAATAATTATGGATTGTCCCGAACTGACACCTCTGTAGTATACATAGTAGGTACATACAGTACGTATTCCGGTACATTTTCCTTTCCACGTTCCCCTTTACCGATCAAAAATACTCTCGACCGCCCATACGATACTACTAGTAGTAATTTCTTAGCGCAATTGGTCCATTTACTCTACCTACACTACACAACACGTCGGACTGGATTTTTTTGGTGATCTGTATTTTGTGACGGAAGCAGCGCAAATCTCTTGTTTTAACCCCTGATGTACAGTACGTGCGTACAATATTCTAGGTGACGCGATGTAGTCCGCAGTCGTATTTCCTGGTGATGAACGGGAGTGGAGTGGAGGTGGAGTATCATCGTATGAGCGACGGCGGCCTCCTGCTCTCCTACAATCGCGACTCATTCACCTGCTACATGAAGGAGGAGATCGACCGATACACCGTGCACATCGCCAACAAAACAATCGTCTTCGAAAAGGTGAGTTGGGTTTGGGAATGCATGCGTACTAACACTTCTCTATTCTGTGACGTGCCGCGCTCCGTATGGCGATAGCCGGGCCCCGAAAAGGGGGGGGGGGAGAGAAATAGGACCGAACGGGAATCGAACCCGCTACCCTCGGTCACAGCTGTGGAGTTAGGCACACCATCAGGTGCTGGTCCGGGGACAGATGGCTAAACTCGCCTTACATATGTACATAGTTTACGTACACTACTGGCCTCGAACGCTATTGCCCTACGTGCGCAGTACGTACTATATAAGCTGGGTGCTGTGTGATAGGAGAATGATCCGAGCGAATTGCGCTCTCCTTCCGCCGGCAAGCTCACCAAATATTACGTAGAAGATGGGGCGCATGTGTCAGCCGGCGCTGCCTACGCCGAAATGGAAGTGATGAAGATGGTCATGTCTTTGACAACAACGCAGGACGGATGGTATGTATCTAATCTACAGGGTACGTACAGAGGTGCTCATTATACATATTTGCACTCACCTGTCTGGTAGTTGTGTGTGTGTGTGTGTGCGGTGTGTAGTGTGCATTTCCTGAAACATCCTGGCACTGTACTCAGTGCTGGTACCACCATCGCCAAGTTGACCTTGGACAATCCGGACCAAGTCAAAATGGTACGCATGCGCTTTACTGTACAGTTTACGTATGTTTGTATGTACATGTGACGTATAGTAGTACCTGTGAAATAGGGAAGGGTACTGTGGGTGGGTTCATTCTGTGAACAGTGTATGTACGTACTTCTGACATAGTACCTGTGAAATAGGGAACGGTACTGTGGGGTAATCCTGTGAACAATGTAGAATGTAGTGTACGTACATCTGACGTACTATATAAAAGTAGTACCAGTGAAATAGGGAAGGAGGGTACAGTGGGGTAATCTTGTGAACAAAGAGGGGTTTCCACCTTTCCAGTGGTCAGTATGTATGTCAATGTGTGTGTGGTGTGTAGGCGGAGCAGTACGACGGGATGTTTCCCATTCGCTCTCCACTGCCGCAGCACACGGAGAAGCTGCAGGAGAGCTTCAAGCAGCTGCTGCAGCACCTGCGCAATGTCCTGGAGGGCTATGTGCTGCCGGAGCCCTACTTCTCCCAGGACCTACGGCTCAGCGTCAAGCAGCTCTTCCACGTCCTCCGCGATCCCGCCCTGCCCTACTTCGAACTACAGGTTCACTTGCATTTAACACATACCGCACAAAGGCGTGCGTCATTCATTGTTGTCAACAAGTCGCCCCCAACTGCTGTCGGTTTGTTGACACACAAAAAAATGTATATGGGGACTGTCGGTTTGTTGTCGTTTTGTTGATGAAATGACAACAAACCGGCGGCAATCCCCATTTATCTGTTAACCCCCTCCATAATCTCAGATGGCCGGCCACCCCACCGCTATGGGCGGGCCGCAGGGTGGCCGCAAGCGGATGTTGCGGCAAGGCGACCATCTCAGATTACGGAGGGGGTTAACAAGCGGGCAATAAGCCGACAACAGTTGGGCGACTTGTTGACTACAATTACGGCTTGGTGCGGTATGTGTTAATTTTTAACACCCGCTGCCCGTGCTGTGTGGGGGTGGGACGAAAGGAAAGCTGTTGTTTCTGTAGGAGTTGATGTCGGTGATCAGCGGTCGTATTCCGGAGGTGCTGGAGTGCGGGATGAAGGAGCTGATGCGGGACTACGCCGGCAACATCACCTCCATCCTCTGCCAGTTCCCGTCCCAGCAGATCGCCAACCTGATCAACCAGCAGGCGGAGACGCTGCAACGGCGCCAGGACAGAGACCTCTTCTTCTCCTCCCTCCAGCCCGTCATCAACCTCGTCCAACGGTCAGCAGCTCCACCTCAGTCACAACAAAAGAGCGTGTGCAAGTCCGGTGATCAAGTACAAGAGGGGGAGTTTGAGAAATTGAGCTGTGCAGTCAGATGGGACGTGCGCTGAGAGGGGCGTAATCCCGTTCTGCGCTGCGTGTTAGACTCACGCACTGGCTGCCCAATTTTTCAAACTGCTT
>JASAMW010006223.1:0-32931 GCA_030247985.1 Epsilonema sp. ZAB3_2
TATCAGGACTCCATAATAGAGGACTATGAATCTGTGAAGTGTGAACAAGAAACAGGACGCTTTTGGCTCTTATCGGACGTAGCTCTGTACACGGTTTTTGTTCACAGATTCATAGTCCGTCTCTATTTTGGATTCCTGGCACTATCTATGTATGTAATGTAATGTGGGATTATTCGGGCCATTTTGCAAATCAGAAAACGATTTGGCCGAACAAAGGGTTTGCAATTTTGGTATCAAATGAAATTGACTGAAGATGAAGATTGGGTGCCTACCAAACTGGATGGAGATTGATAGCAGGCGGGCCCGAATTACCCTGTACTACCATTTTTGTCAGAGTCAAGTCCACAAGAATGAAGAGCTACAGTTGAAACATCATGTTCACGAGTTTACCCTGTTTGTTTATCCAACGGTTGGCTAATCAGCAAGAACAGATATATTGCACACTGTGCGTATTTACGTTTGATTGTTTTTAGCGAATATTCCGATTCGATTCCCCTACAAGAAGATATTCGAGCATTACAAGATTACGCGCAGGATGATGTGGATGTGTTGCTAGCTGTGGTCACGGGTGGTAAAGTACAGATGTTCACTTACGCTGCATTGCCGAAGATGCTTCGATAAAAATGAACTCGGTTTATACTTTTGAAAAGCTCACAAGCTATGGGTCCATGCATATATCACGTGACGCCACCAGGGGGGGAGGGGGGAGTCAGCCAAACGTCACGAAAGCGTCACGTTTTAGTGGGGGGGGAGGGGGGGTCCGGCAAAACGTCACGTGACATCGATTTTTAGGTGGAGAAATAGTGTCATTTGCACTGGTGATGGTCGTGGCATGGTTTGTTCAGTACATGCTTTATTGCTGCATAATGCATGTTCCCAGACAGTTGATTGATGGCATTCATAGTTGTTTCATGTGGTCTACTGTTGCTAAATTTCAACTGAACATATTGTCATACTGTACTGTACTGTATGTATGTACACATTTCAATACAAATTTTCAGTGCTATGTGGCGTCACGTGACACCACTGGGGGGGGGGGGGGGGGGGGGGTAGGCCAAAGCGTCACATTTTGGCACAGGGGAGGGGGGGAGGGGGTGTAGAGCTGCTAAAAAGCGTCACGTGATATATGTATCCACCCTATGTAGCTCGTATAAGTACGTACAGTACATACATACATGAAAAGAAAACAGAGAAAACAGGAAAAGAGTAAACGCTTTCTACACTGATTCAGTTGGCTAATTCTTGTTTTACTTCACACGACACTGCAACATGGTCACTCCAAACAGCTGCATTGATGAGATGTGCTTTTAGCTGTACGCTGTGGCTAGGGACATGCATGCACTGCATCAAAAGCACAGCTAGCTACTGGAACAACTCATCAATGCAATGACTGTATCTCGTTGTTCTAATCTTATCTTACGCTATCTATAACAGTAATAAATTACCACACTTCCATACCGTATGTGTTATGTTGTTTACTGTACATTCATCCCATACTACCTAGCAAATGACAATCTTTTCCGCATTACTTTTTCCCCTGACTGCCCCAACCTATGTTTACGGCTGCACTACATAATACTACATGCATGCCACCATGAACTTTGTGTTCGCATTGCATTTTCAGCGGCAGTTTCTCTATCTTTGCTTCAACGGTCAAAGCGGGCGGGAAAACGATCTTCAGACACCCACTCGTCCCATTTGTCCACCTGGAAACAACGCAAATCCCAAGTACGTAAGTATGCAAAAAAAGAACACTACGTACATACGTTTTGCACTTTTTACCGCCATGTGTTATCACGGGCTTCAGATCGAGACATGCGCTGGGCGTACGCCACCATGCGTATCCATTGCTCGTCGGCCACGGAATTGATAGCAATGGGTGCGCCCAGCGCACATCTCCGATGTGATTGGGTCATATATCTGTCATTAGTGTCGTGGTGGGTGGTCGTTGCTTGGCTTACCCAGAAACGCGGACACACGTCCATGTAGACGTTCTTGAAATATTGACACGGCGTGTAGTCCTCTCCTTTCAGCGTGAGACAGCGATGGTAGTCCAAATAGTAGGTGTAGCACATGCTAAAACATTATATACATACCATTTCCCTATGCCACATTCACAAAACGTCCGTACGTCCGATCTACTACCATAGAGGCTGTACGAACGTCTTGTGAACGCGGCATTCGTCACACACGGTAAAATTTCTTGCATTTTCATAAAACGTGCACAAATGCAGCATTCAGACTAGCGACGTCTACGCACATCCAACGTACGCCCGGAAAGCGAGCAAGCATGATGGACTTTTTCGGTCGTACGTTGAACATACGTGTCGCGCATAGGAAGCGCGTAGACCGTTTATTGCGGGTAGGACCGTTCAGGAGAAAGAGCGATGGCAAGAATGACACACACACAATCAAACAGGCAGGAAATAGATCGCAATCACACCACCGGACATTGCAAACACACACATACACTATACTCAGATGCGCAATATCTGACACTCCCGAAACAACAAAGGTTGCACTCAACAGAACACTAACGCTCGACATGACACGACACTCAAATCTTATCACACCGCTGCAGCACATCACTCAATACAGGATAGCATCGCTATCTTATCCACAGCTCATTCACATCAAAGCGCAAGAGTGCGCATGCATCTTGACAGTGGAAGCTCAACAGAACTGCTATACGGCATCTATACTTACCTACTGTCATCCAAATTCAACTCATTCACGATTCTTGCTTATCCCCTTGAGGTCCCCCACGAAAACAATAAATCGCTCTAGGTAGCGATCCGCTATCAACAGTACCGGAAGCATAAACTACATATTATGCAATGAGGACCAAATGATACGTACAATACTATGTACTATTACTAAGTGAGACTTGCCAGCTCAACCTCAATCGAATCTAACATTAGCCATCTCAGTCAGCCAAATTTCAAAAGATGGACATTGTCCACATCTCTATCTTCTACACAAGCATCTTATCCACACGCATGCAAGCTCATTTTACATCTCATGTACATTGTCAGGGATCTCTTTTCAAGCTAACCTAGGCCTGGAACTATCGATTCAAAATCGGGTGTGTCCTTTTGGCACCCCTACTCTCATAAGGAACCGAATCCACTCCACGACCATGAGCTACAATTGGCACAACAGCCATCCACTGACCGACAACCGAGATGATTCATCGCAGATTCCCTGCGTCGATTGGAGATTCGGCTCCACAGTTGCTTGCTTCTCCTTGCTTGGCAGAGATTCGCTTGATGCTGAAGCTGAACCATCACGTCGGTTCGCAACCACTTGATTGGCCTTTGACTGGAGGCTTGCCCGTTCATTTCTCCGATGACTGATGGCCCTGACGACAGGCCTTCCCGGTGAACATCCATGATTCTTGGCCGTTGCCATCGGCACGTTTGCCGAAAATTGTTCAACCGGAATCTGTACTTCTCTCCGGATCCTCCCGACCGAAAAACAAAGAATTCCGTCAACCAGAGGAATCTGTAGAACGGCGCGCACGTCTCTGCTACCATGTCGCGCATAGGAAGCGCGTAGACCGTTTATTGCGGGTAGGACCGTTCAGGAGAAAGAGCGATGGCAAGAATGACACACACACAATCAAACAGGCAGGAAATAGATCGCAATCACACCACCGGACATTGCAAACACACACATACACTATACTCAGATGCGCAATATCTGACAATACGTACGTTGGCGTTGAACGTACGTCGCTAATCTGACAGCGGCATGGCATAAATCTACCTACAGTTTTCACAACGCAGGGTACCGGGGTACACCCTGCCATGGGAAAATCCGGCCACCTTAGTTTCAGGGCTGCATATCTCAGCAACCAATGGACCGATTGAGACAAATAGGATATCAATCGATTTCTTGAACTCTCCTCTTTCAAATGAGCTATTTGGTTCATCATTTGCTGAAACAGCAAGTGAAATGGAGCTAAGGTTTACCCCATGGCTTATGGTTTATGAGTTTACCACATGGCCGGGTTTACCCCGCAGTACCCTCTTTGTCTTACCGCGACTTATTCATCTGCGGAAATCTGGCATCGTACGGCGCCGCCCACGAGTATTTCTTCTGATACTGCAGATTCAGCTCTTTGTCGTAGTATTTCGGACTGTCGGGCGGAAACGGCAGCTTGCCGTCCTTCGTCACTGGATCCGCCGCCAGTCGCTGAGACATGGTCATCGGAACCTCGAAATCCTCCGCCGATTTCTTCGCCATTTTGCGTCAACTTTCAACCCTGAAAAAATGGAGGAAAATGATGAAGAAAGGGAAGAGAAAGGAATGGGATTTTGCTTTCGTAGGGCTTCAGTAATCAGTTCAGTAAATAAGCCACAAAAATTTCACTGCGGTTGCTGCGGTTTGCGGAAACGGAAGAAAATTTTGCTAAATTTGCGAAGCCAAGAACTCCTTGACCTCGGTCTGGTCTAGGTCTTCTTGGGTGGGGAAGCATGGCGTGGCTAAAACGAAAACACGGCGACGCAGACGCAGCCACGCAGGCGAAAACAACGCAGGCGACGACACAGCGTAAGCCGTCGTGCTGCGAACTATTGAATACAAGAGATCGTCATTGAAAAAAGGGTAATAACTAATACTCAACGAAAACAGCGAAAACCAAAACACCCAAATCGCAACCGTTCTTGAAAATAGGATCCGCCTAAATTCCGCACACAAACAAAGTGCCGCAACAGACATTGTCGAAGCAACAAATGGGCAGGGTAGCACAAAAATATTTGAGCCAGCGCTTGCAATAGGTGCATGGGCGGACTTAGGCTAAGGCTTAGGTTGAGGCTTAGGCTGAGGCCTACCCCTCTTCATCCAAAAGCTAAGCCTAAGCCTCAGCCTAAGCCGAAGTCAACCCATGCTCCTCGCATAATAAATAATAATTACCGTATTTTTGGGTGTATAGCCCCGGGGCTATACAAAAATCGAGAGGTCTGATGGGGGGTTATACACTGGGGGGGATATACACTGGGGGGGGGATATACATGGGACAAAATTTATGTTTTTGAGAGGTGTGTAGAGGCATGTTTTTGAGGCCAAAAGTATGTGTTTTAGGGCATAATCGCGGTCAAAACAGGGTTATTCTAGTACAAAACATGCTCAGCTAAGCTTATAGGCATAGTAGCTTGGTGTAGGAGTAGCTATAGCTAGCTTATGACCAGCTTACATAGGTAGGCTAGGTACCTTCCAGTACATGGGGGGTTATACACCAGGGGGGATATACACTGGGCAAAATTTATGTTTTGCCAATGGGGGGTTATACACTGGGGGGATATACTCAGGGGGGGATATACACCCAAAAATACGGTACTGTTCACCACCCAGCTCCCTGTACCCAGCGCCCAATAACTTCAAATTCCTTGAATTGCATCCATATTTTTTATGCAAATTCATGCTCTTTTGTTTGAACGCCTATTACAGTGGAGGTTTTCCATTTTCATGGTCACAGACTACACTACTGCGAGTGTTGGACCAACTGTCCCCATGCTACCCCACAATATTGATAAGGGTACATTGACTGATCATGGTTCTTCACACTCGCAATAGTGTGTCGTTTAGGCGGAGCTAATTTTTAGGAAGTCAACGTTGGTTGTTTTGGTTGTGTATTAGTTAATACCGAAGAGAGAGGAGGAAAAGAACGAAGAGAGAATGACGATATGAAAACGGTTGAGTATTAGTTATTACCCTCTCTTCTCTTTTGCCGATCTCTTCTATTCAAAAGTTCGCAGCACGACAACTTACGCTGTGTCGTCGCCTGCGTTGTTTTCGCCTGCGTGGCTGCGTCTGCGTCGCCGTGTTTTCGTTATAGCCCATGGCGTAGACTCTGAATGTGTGACACTTTGAGCATGGACGACTGAACTTGGTTTGGACTTACCGCTGATTTGTTGACACTTGTTTGGGTTGTAATCTTTTTGACCGTCGTTCACTGCCCAGGCTCTTTACTGTTCAGATACAGAATCTGTTGCAACCAAAACAGAACGATAAACAGTAAACATAAACCGGCCCAGTAGTAATGTACACATAGATGCGCACACACACACACACACATCATGCAGTCAAGAACGCCTACGAGCCGTTCATACGATATTGTACGTCGAATGCATCTGCCTGCCGCATATACGCATATCACATACCACTGTCTTATTTTCATCACAAAACTGTGCCCATTTGCAGATTTGATAAATTTCGTCCAAGATGAAGCACTGCCGTCAATTACTTCGATATTTCTTGTACCAAGTCAAGCAGAAGCGCACTTTGGCCGTGGATGCTCAAGAGTCGCTGCAAAAGACTTGCCTGAACGAATTTCACCGAAGTAAAGGTGGAAAGATGGTGGACTTTGCTGGCTGGTCAATGCCGCTGCAGTACAACGATTTGACCATTGCCCAGTCGACTGTGCACACGAGGAAAGCTGTCAGTGTGTTTGATGTATCCCACATGCTGCAGACGAAGATCTGGGGCAAACACAGGTGACGATATCTCCATTTATATATTACGTCATGGGGGTAGGGGGCTCGGCGGCTGAGATAAGAAGTGATGACGGTGTGGGGGAGGGGGGGGGGGGTACCCCACCCCCTACCAGAAGCCAATAGCCGGTGACGTAAAGCGAAGGGCTCATTGCCACCCTAGCAGGGGTTATAAGCTTTTGAATGAGCCCTGGATGGACGCTGTAGCTGCAATCTGCAGAATTTTGCAGGGTCGCCTTCTTTGAGTCTCTGGTGACTGCGGACGTGGCAGGATTGAGCCCCAACCAAGGAACGCTCTCCGTTTTCACCAACGAAGATGGAGGCATCAGAGATGACCTGATCGTCACCGCTACATCCGACAACCATCTCTACGTTGTCAGCAATGCTGGCTGCATTGAAAAAGATCTGTCTCATATGATGGTATATACTGTAAATCTAAAGTTCGTAAAATTTAGCTCTGATGCCACAAAAACAGACGCTTTTGACAAAACGGCGGTCTGAACCTATCGGAACATAGGCCTATCAGCACAAAAGATCGGGACACATTTTTCACATATTTGTCTGAAAATTTTTTATAAATATGTTTTTTTGTGTTTTTTGTACAGACAGATGCACTGTTTGTATGTGCGCCTTGATGATTGCAGGAGCATGCCAAACGCTGGAAGCACGATGGTAAAGATGTGACAGTTGAAGCTATGGAAGGGCATGGATTGGTAGCTGTACAGGGTGAGTCGTACAGGCACTGCATCATCTGACTGAAGCCGAATGTTTGTTATTCCCTCCTCTCTTCTGTAGGTCCGTTGATGTCAAAAGTTCTCAGTGGAAACGTGGAGAAATTTGATCTCCATGCCTTGACATTCATGCGTAGCGCAGTGGGCACAGTTTTTGGCATTCCAGAGTGTAGAGTGACGAGATGTGGATACACTGGAGAGGATGGCGTTGAGGTGATAATCGCTCAAGTCCTGTTTAACCCCTCCTCTATTTCATGGTCGCCGCGACCAAAGTGCGCCCTAGGGCGACCAAAATGCGGTCGCATTTTTTTCTTACAGCTTTTCCTAATGCTACCAGTGAACCTCCAGATCATGGTGTTTTTGGACACTGTGTCAATTTTGAAGGCGGGGATCGCATTTTTGTCGCGGCGACCATCAAAATAGAGGAGGGGTTAAAATTGAGTAAAAGGTAGCTACGTAGGATAAGGTTGGCCCGTAGCGAAAAGCAAAAAGAGACTATTGCGTATATTCCAGATTTCCGTGGACCCAGAACGGGCCTCCGAACTTTGCAATGCCCTACTGGCATCAACGCAGGCTGAGGTGAGACTGGCTGGTCTGGGAGCCAGAGATGCATGCAGACTAGAAGCTGGCTTGTGTTTGTACGGCAACGACATCGATGACACCACAACCCCAGTGGAAGCTGGCCTCACGTTTGTCATAGGTAGGTACTTGACACAACAATTACGTATGCAAAACAGTGAACATGTGAGTTTGATGTTTCATGTTATTACGTACATCCACACTTCGTATGACTTGCAATGTTTTCAGCGAAAAGACGGAGAGAAACCGGCGGTTTTCCTGGAGCCAGCAAGATTCTCAGCCAACTCAAGGAGAAATCGGCTCAACGAAAGAGAGTCGGTCTGATCAGTGACACTGGAAGGCCAGCTAGAAGTGAGCCGAGTTGTCTATTCATATCCATTCAAACCACGTCTGTATGCATGTCATCTTTCATTATAAAATGGCAAAAATTTGACAAACAAGTTTACGGTTTTGCTTGGGAGTGGTTTGGAGTTTCCTCCATTACTTTTTGAGTTGGTTGACTGAGGAAAAGCTTGGTTCATCGGTTTTTTCCTACCACCACACTTTTTCATTTTTTGTTCAAAAATCCTCCATAGCAGCACATGTGTTATTTTATTTCCTTTTTAGCTGGAAACGCGATTCTCAGCTCTGCTGGCGAAAAAGTTGGCAAAGTCACCAGTGGTTGTCCGTCGCCTTGCCTCAAGAAAAACGTCGCCATGGCCTACGTGCCAACTGAGCTGAGCAAGCTGGGCACTCAGCTGCACGTGGAGGTGAGTGCAAAGAATTCCGTCACTGTGGAAGTGAGCAAGATGCCTTTCGTTCCAACGCATTATTACACGGGAAAATAAGATTGTAATGTGTATAATTTATAGTGCGCTGCTGTCTGCTTATGGTTGTGAATGAATAGTACGTACGTACATGCACTAAAATAAAATCGCTTGCCATGAGGCTTGTGGGGGTATTATTCAACATTTATGAACACTTTTTACTGCTTTGCAAGTGCCGTAAAATTTGAACTACTCACATTGTGTCATATCATGGAACAAATTTGGTCATACGTCATACCATGCATGAGATCATGAGAATTACTAAAAATTTATGTCATTCTACAGGTGTCGATAAACGCAATCGTGAAACTAAATATCAGTCATATGGGAGAAAATTACGACTTGGTGGAATGGAATCCCCCAAAATAATGCAAAAATCAGTTTGTTATCCATCAATCACGAAATCGAGAACCTCTTCATTCACGCTTTCGGTGGTGGACACGTGGGTACTTTTCCCAGTTCAAAAGCAGGAGCCCGATAAGCTCTCCTTTCCTCATCCGTCAGCTCGTTCCACGCCGAATGCAGCTGCTTTGGTCTCAGGGCATGCCATACGCATTCTTCTCCTGGCTCAGTAGAAGTCTGGCCTGTGGTTTTCGTTGGTCGTGCATCAAGATTCTTTTTCTTGTCTTGCTCTGCATCTGCATTCACGTCCTTGAACTGGAAACTGATTCGAGGTCCAGTTGTTGTGCTACTACTAGAGGCAGGCTGCGGATCCTTGTCTTTGAAGCTAAAGTGAGGTGTTTTTGCTCCCGTTGTCTCTTTTCCAGTTCCAAATGGGGCCAGCTGCTGCTTTGTGGAGACGTTAGCAATGGGAGAAACGTCCATATCGCCATCATCAAGAAATGTGACAGTTCGAGCAGATGGAGGAATGACGGGAGACTTCTGAAAAAGAATTAACCGAAGATGAAAAGTTGTTTCTTTTCTTGCCTTATGAGTCTGCTCGATGTTGTCCAAAACTATATTTCGGTGCAACACTATCGTGCCAGAATAACTACACCGAAACACCAAACTCACAAGTCCACCCAGAGACGACGATTTATTTCGTTTGTTGTGAGTCATAGTCGAGCACCTGGGTGAACTCGTGACTTTGATGTTTCGGCTGGTCGTGACCCGCCGGAGACAACGCTGCAATAGTAACAAATAAATATACCTGCTGTTCCATACTGACTGCCATTGCTGCTGCACGCTGTCTCGCCTGTTGCTGCTGCTGCACCTCAGGGCTGACCCAACGAAACCGAAAAGAACTTGCCGCTGTAGCCGATTGCTGCGGGGACAAAGCCTGCACCGCTCTTCGTCTAACTTCAGCCTCCTGTGGCTGCCGTCTTAACACTTGTTCAGCGCCTCTGCCAGGATGAAAGAACGAACCTCTACTAGGTGCTGGCTGCTGCTGTTGGAATTTGAAATAAACCTGGCGTGGTCTGTCCTCGTTTGAAATTGACACCGAAACATTCGAGAATCCTCTGTCACGTTGCTGGTCGCTCCACATTGGTGATCCAAAGTTGGCAGGCTTTGATTGTCGTCGTGGTCTGTCCGTGCCCACATAATCATAGTCATCATTGGATGACCCGTACTGCTCTGCTGATGGCTGAACCGGCACGTATCCCCGAATCGACAGTAACCGTCCAAGAAAAACTTGCACAAAGGTGGCGACGGCATTGTCGGTGATGGGTCGGTGGATCAACTTGTGAGCTTGATGCTTCAAGTTGCCTAGGCTTGGATTCGTATTCTGGCTTTAGAAATATCACGGGATAAATGACCAATAAAGTCAATGCAAAGAATGTTGTAAGCAACGAAATTTTTATTCTTACGCTTTCATAATAATGTACGCTCATCCACCATTCCCCTTTTTCAGTGGCTTGCTTTTATTCATACCGCACTAGGTACAGTACTGTACGTAGCTGTGCTTTGAAGCGTTACTATCTTTTGTGCATACGTAAAGCCTAAGCCTAAGCCTAAGCCTAAGCCTAAATCCAAAGTTCAGCTGTATGCAGTGGGGTATGTCTCTGCTTGTTCATTGCTCTCGTATGAACGTCCTCCACCATTCCCCTTTTTCAGTGGCTTGCTTTTATTCATACCGCACGACGTACAGACTGTACGTAGCTGTGCTTTGAAGCGTTACTATCTTTTGTGCATAGTAAAGCCTAAGCCTAAGCCTAAGCCTAAATCCAAAGTTCAGCTGTATGCAGTGGTGTATGTCTCTGCTTGTTCATTGCTCACGTATGAACGTCCTCCACTATTCCCCTTTTTCAGTGGCTTGCTTTTATCCATACCGCACTAGGTACAGTACTGTACGTAGCTGTGCTTTGAAGCGTTACTATCTTTTGTGCATACGTAAAGCCTAAGCCTAAGCCTAAGCCTAAGCCTAAATCCAAAGTTCAGCTGTATGCAGTGGGGTATGTCTCTGCTTGTTCATTGCTCTCGTATGAACGTCCTCCACCATTCCCCTTTTTCAGTGGCTTGCTTTTATTCATACCGCACTACGTACAGACTGTACGTAGCTGTGCTTTGAAGCGTTACTATCTTTTGTGCATAGTAAAGCCTAAGCCTAAGCCTAAGCCTAAATCCAAAGTTCAGCTGTATGCAGTGGTGTATGTCTCTGCTTGTTCATTGCTCAGTGGCTTGCTTTTATTCATACCGCACTAGGTACAGTACTGTACGTAGCTGTGTTTTGAAGCGTTACTATCTTTTGTGCATACGTAAAGCCTAAGCCTAAGCCTAAGCCTAAGCCTAAATCCAAAGTTCAGCTGTATGCAGTGGGGTATGTCTCTGCTTGTTCATTGCTCACGTATGAACGTCCTCCACCATTCCCCTTTTTCAGTGGCTTGCTTTTATTCATACCGCACTACTAATCATTTTTTTTCTAGCTTCAGCAATGTTGAAGAGCGCTTCTCTGGAAATGCACCTTAGGTACCTTTTTTATGGTCCAGCAGCCGTTTTCCAAACATATTGAGCCTTCCGCATTACGTTGCTGACCAGTTTAAAATTTAACCCCTCCTGTATGCTGAGATATGGCTGCTGGTAGGCCGAAATTGCCCCTCACGTGCCCGCCACTTTTTTCAAAAGTTCTTACCATCATTCTACTCCATTTTCTTCGCTGATTTCGGTTTGGGGCATGCCCCTTCGAAATTTTGATCAATACACCACAAAAATTGACGAAAATGATCAAATTAGCCAAAATTACCTCGTTTTCGACTATATCATGGCATAGTGATCAAAATTTCGAAGGGGCATGCCCAAACCGATAGCGAAGAAAATGGAGTAGAATGATGGTAAGAACTTTTGAAAAAAGTGCGGCACTGAGGGGATTCCTACCAGCAGCCATATCTCAGCATACAGGAGGGGTTAAATTTTAAACTGGTCAGCTGCAACGTAATGTGGAAGGCTCAACATGTTTGGAAGACGGCTGCTGGACCATAAAAAAGGTACCTAAGGTGCATTTCCAGAGAAGCGCTCTTCAACACTGCTGAAGCTACAGGGTGTCTCACGTAGACCTACCTAACGATCCAGCCTTATAACTTCCGTATCACAGTAGTTATCAAGCTGAAATTTGGTCCTCAGAAACCCAAGAATATACCATTTGTTGTGGCAAAATTTGAGCCAGATAGGTCAACTAGGGATGAAATTACGAGCTTGCAAATTTGTGACCACGTTTTTCAACATTTTGAAATCATTGCTGCCGCTATTGACCTCAACAGCTCCTTGAAGACTGTTATGGGCGGTAAATCGCCTGTATTTTTGTATCCTTTGTGTTCTGGGCCGAGATAACGTTCAGCCATTATTGTTCCGCCATATTTCAAACTTGGATGAGCTACTTGACCATGCTCAGCAGAAGATTTTAGTCGCAAAATCACGCCCAGTGCGGAAAATGCGAAAAACAGGGTCCAACATTTGCAAGCTCGTAATTTCATCCCTAGTTGACCTATCTGGCTCAAATTTTGCCACAACAAATGGTATATTTTTGAGTTTCTGGGGACAAAATTTCAGCTTGATATCTACTGTAATACGAAAGTTATAAGGCTGGATCGTTAGGTAGGTCTACGTGAGACACCCTGTATAAAAAATGATTAGTAGGTACAGTACTGTACGTAGCTGTGCTTTGAAGCGTTACTATCTTTTGTGCATACGTAAAGCCTAAGCCTAAGCCTAAGCCTAAGCCTAAATCCAAAGTTCAGCTGTATGCAGTGGGGTATGTCTCTGCTTGTTCTTTGCTCACGAATGAACGTGCTCCATCATTCCCCTTTTTCAGTGGCTTGCTTTAATTCATACCGCACTAGGTACAGTACTGTACGTAGCTGTGCTTTGAAGCGTTACTATCTTTTGTGTATACGTAAAGCCTAAGCCTAAGCCTAAGCCTCAGCCTAAATCCAAAGTTCAGCTGTATGCAGTGGGGTATGTCTCTGCTTGTTCATTGCTCACGTATGAACGTCCTCCACTAGTATATTAAGAGTTGAACTCTAACTCTAACTCAAATCAATTAAAGTTGGGAAAATTTCCCAACTTTTAATCCAACTTTAACTCAAATTATTAGAGTTGGGACATGCCCAACTTTAACTCTAAACTTTAATTCCAGAATTCATCAACTCTAATTGAAATTTAGGTAAAGTCAGAGTTGATTTCAGTGAAATGTGAGCAATTTTTTATCAGTTGCTTGCCATTCGCACTTACTTATAGCTAAATTTGTGAATAGGCAGAGAAATTGCAGTGATTCTTCATGAATTTGGCAAATTTACACTCTAGTACACATTGATTTACCCCCATTCCAATCATTTCTATGAAATTCTACCTCCAAATTTCTCAGATATTCACTCTAATTCATAATTTAGATTAAGAGTTGAACCCTGGCAAAATCAACTCTAACTCAAATATTTAGAGTTGAGGGCCCTTGAACTTTAACTCTAAACTTTAAATTCCTGAAAATTGTCAACTTTTAATATGCTATCCTCCACCATTCCCCTTTTTCAGTGGCTTGCTTTTATTCATACCGCACTACTAATCATTTTTTTCTAGCTTCAGCAATGTTGAAGAGCGCTTCTCTGGAAATGCACCTTAGGTATGAAAAATGATTAGTAGGTACAGTACTGTACGTAGCTGTGTTTTGAAGCGTTACTATCTTTTGTGCATACCTAAGCCTAAGCCTAAATCCAAAGTTGCAGTGGGGTATGTCTCTGCTTGTTCTTTGCTCACGAATGAACGTCCTCCACCATTCCCCTTTTTCAGTGGCTTGCTTTTATTCATACCGCACTAGGTACAGTACTGTACGTAGCTGTGCTTTGAAGCGTTACTGCTTTTGTGCATACGTAAAGCCTAAGCCTAAGCCTAAACCTAAGCCTAAGCCTAAGCCTAAGCCTAAGCCTAAATCCAAAGTTCAGCTGTATGCAGTGGGGTATGTCTCTGCTTGTTCTTTGGCTCACGAATGAACGTCCTCCACCATTCCCCTTTTTCAGTGGCTTGCTTTTATTCATATTACCGCACTAGGTACAGTACTGTACGTACGTAGCTGTGCTTTGAAGCGTTACTATCTTTTGTGCATACGTAAAGCCTAAGCCTAAGCCTAAATCCCAAGTTCAGCTGTATGCAGTGGGGTATGTCTCTGCTTGTTCTTTGCTCACGAATGAACGTCCTCCACCATTCCCCTTTTTCAGTGGCTTGCTTTTATTCATACCGCACTAGGTACAGTACTGTACGTAGCTGTGCTTTGAAGCGTTACTGCTTTTGTGCATACGTAAAGCCTAAGCCTAAACCTAAGCCTAAGCCTAAGCCTAAATCCAAAGTTCAGCTGTATGCAGTGGGGTATGTCTCTGCTTGTTCTTTGCTCACGAATGAACGTCCTCCACCATTCCCCTTTTTCAGTGGCTTGCTTTTATTCATACCGCACTAGGTACAGTACTGTACGTAGCTGTGCTTTGAAGCGTTACTGCTTTTGTGCATACGTAAAGCCTAAGCCTAAGCCTAAACCTAAGCCTAAGCCTAAGCCTAAGCCTAAATCCAAAGTTCAGCTGTATGCAGTGGGGTATGTCTCTGCTTGTTCTTTGCTCACGAATGAACGTCCTCCACCATTCCCCTTTTTCAGTGGCTTGCTTTTATTCGTATTACCGCACTAGGTACAGTACTGTACGTACGTAGCTGTGCTTTGAAGCGTTACTATCTTTTGTGCATACGTAAAGCCTAAGCCTAAGCCTAAATCCCAAGTTCAGCTGTATGCAGTGGGGTATGTCTCTGCTTGTTCTTTGCTCACGAATGAACGTCCTCCACCATTCCCCTTTTTCAGTGGCTATTCTTTTATTCATACCGCACTAGGTACAGTACTGTACGTAGCTGTGCTTTGAAGCGTTACTATCTTTTGTGATACGTAAAGCCTAGCTAAGCTAAGCCTAAATCTTTTTGCCCTTACGGCTCGCCGTAAGGGCTACCACGTTAGGTTGCCTTAATCATACGGGTATAGGGACCCTACGTACTATGCTGTAGGATATGGTTACGTACTGTGTAGATAGGACAAATTTCAATTTTCAATTTGGCGATCCTAGTATGTGGCGGCGATACGTCCATATAAGTTTCGTTGAGTTTTAGAGAACTAAGTTCGTTGACATTTTGTTTTGTTGAATTTGGAAAAATGTCCGCACCCATTAACCTCACCCAGGTTCCTAGGATTGAGACGAAGTCTATCGCCTATCCAACAACTGGGGAAATAAAAACAAGGTAATAGTAGCTGAGAGGGAATAATCATATAAGGCAAAAAGATAAAAATGTGGTTTGGAGTAATTTGCATAGAAATTACATTTGAGCCAAAAATAATTACATAAAAGAACGGTTTAAAAGTGGAATTTCATACGAAAAATAAAAATCCGAAAATGAGACAGTCAAGACTAGTTATTTTCTGCTTTTACTCTGTTGCTACCGCTATTCGTTGAAGAAACAGGGGAAAAATTGTATATCAGTGAGAAAGGGAATGATTTTCTTCTGAAAGGATCGTATCTTCAACAGCAATTCAAAAGGAGAACTCTCTTTTGGAAGGAGTCGTGTTCAAGAGCGATTCAATAAACAATCCTGGATGCTGTGGAAGAAGAACATCCAATCAAATGGAGGAGAGAAAAAGCAGTAATTTTGAAAAGAAGTTCTGCAGACAGTACGATAGCTGTACAATAGATTCATTCTTTCTGGACCACCGATAACAAACGGGGAAATTTTCGGACGGAGGAAATTTCGGAAAATCGAACAAAAATTGTCCGAAAATTTTACCGTACGAATTTTTTGTATGTACAGTATATTTCATGTGCAGTACGTAGCAAAAACAAGTAAGAAACAAAAAAGGACAAAAGCATTCGTGACAGTCACAGTTGTTTAACTACGAAGTTCATACTGACCAAGCTGTCCCAATCTTTGCCCACGTTTTCTCGCTAAACTCCATCCCCCCCAATATCTCCCTACGACATACTGTAAATGATGATTTTTGGACGGTGGAAATTTCGGATAAAAAATTCTGTCCGAAATTTTAACGTCCAAATTTCATCTTTTCAACATTAGTCTTTTTACGATTTTACAGTAATAGATCGCCCGTGGTGTAGGGTTCAGCATGCAGCAAAAAACCTTTGGTCCCCAGCAGAGAGGGTAAAGCAGTTTGTAAGCAGAGAAACGGTGCAAAATCAGTACGATCAGGGAACAGCACATATTCACATACACAGTTTCGTTGAATGAATACTTCACGCTAGCAATCTAAACATGAGCCTTGAACTGCTCGCAAGAAGGTTTTGTTGCTTTTGTGCGCGTTTTTTCAGTTTCGTTGACTCTAAGATTTTTAGCAATACGTACTGCACATGGAAAATACTGTACATACAAAAAATTCGTACGGTAAAATTTTCGGACAGAATTTTTTGTTCGAATTTTCCGAATTTCCTCCTCCGAAAATTTCCCCTTTACAGTAATAGATCGGGCCCGTGGGTCCAGAGAAATGAATCATTTACAGCTATCAGTACTGTATCTGTGCAGACTTCTTTTCAAAATACCTGCTTTTTCTCTCCTCCATGTAGTGTTCTTCTTCCACAGCATTCCAGGCATTGTTTTATGAATCGCTCTTGAACACGCACTCCTTCCAAAAAGTTCTCCTTTTGAATTCTTTAAGATACGATCCTTTCAGAAGAAAATCATTCCCTTTCTCACTGACTATGCACATTTTTCCCCTTGATTTCAACATAGCGCTCTAATAAAAGCAGAAATAATCTTGATGTTCAATTTTCGCCGCATTTTTATTTTTGTATGCAAATCACTCTTTAACACACTGTTCTTTTCATGTAATTATTTTTGGCTCTAATGTCACATTTCCTATGCAAATACTCCCCAAACCACATCTTTTATCTTTTTGCCTTATATGAAATATTCCCTCTAGCTCAATATATCCTGTGTTTTCGTCATTTCCCATTCGCATGTGTAGGCGATAAGCTCGTCTTCAATCCTACGGGTACCGGGGTGAGGTTCGAACCTAGGGCGGACAATTTTTCCCAAAATTTCAACGAAACAAAAATCTTCTAAATTCAACGAAAACGAAACTTTAGGTTCTCTAAAACGTCAACAAACTTCATCATGGGACGTATCGCCGCCAATACGTAGGATCGCCAAATTGAAAATTTGAAATTTGTCCTATACCTACACATACGAACCATCTACAGCATAGTACGTAGGGTCCCTATACCCGTATGATTAAGGCAACCTAACGTGGTAGCCCTTACGGCGAGGCCGAAGGTTTACGTATGCAAAAAGAGTAAGTTAAAGAAGTACGTAAGTATGTACCTAGTGGGATGAATAAAAGAAGGCACGAAAAAGGGGAATGGGGTGGAGGACTTTATTGTGAGCAAGAGAACAAGAGAGAATACCATGCAGTAGTGAATTGGGATTTAGGCTTAGGTAGTTTAGTTTAGGTTAGGTTAGGCTTTAGTATAAAAAGATAGTAAGTTAAAAGTGTAAGTATGTAATATTAAGGTGTAGAGGAAGATTGGAAGAGAAGAGTAGGAGTATGATAAAGAAGATGAGGGGATGGTGGAGGAGATAAGTTGAAATTAGGAATTAAAGAGAGAAGAGGGAATTATATTAGAGTTATTTTGGTTAATTATTTATAAAGAGGAAGATTGGGGAAAGATAATGGGGAATTTAAGAGTGTAATTATATAGAATATTTTAATAGAGAGGAAGATTAATAAATTAGGTTAAATTATTAAGTTTAGATAAAGTTGGTTAATATTTAGTAGTAATTAATAGGGAGATATAAGGAATTATGTGAGAGGTAAGATAGGAGGGGAGGGTATTAGGGGAGAGGGGTTGAAAGGGGAGTGAGTATTGTGAGGAAGAGGAATATATAAGTATTTGGTTAGGCTTAGGCTTAGGTTAGTAGTTAATGAAGTAGATAAAGATAAGTATGTAATATATTTATACAGGGTGTTCAGTAGACTACAAGTAGTTATTTGTATTACAGTAGAATAAGCTATTTTCCCAGAATAAAAATATACATTGTTGTGGAAAATTAGCAGATAGGAATAGGGATGATTAGGTTCAAAGTTACTTTTTTCGATTTTCGTGTTGATATTTTAGATGGACTATCAGTTAAATATGGCGGAAATATGCTGAGTATTGCAGTAAAGATAAAAATCAGGGATTAGCCTAAAGTTAGGCTGTTGAGGTGGGAGTTTTCAATTTAAACGTTAAATTCAAGCGTATTCATCCCTATACTATCTGTATTTCAAAATGATTCTTGGGTTTCTGAGGACAATTCAGTTATATATTGAAGGAAGTATAAGGCTGATAGTAGGTAGGCTAGTCAGAACTTAGTTCAGAGTGGGTTCTCTGGCATTAGTTTTTAGGTCAGCCAAACATTGGAATAGTCAGTGAAGTTAATTACTTATGATGGGAGAATTTTTATTTAATCATTCTACTCATTTTCTTCGTGATTCGTTGATGCCTTATTTTATACATAATAGTAAAAGAGGTATTTGGTAATTTATATTTTCGTCAATTTTATTGATAAATTTAAGGGGCATGCCACGAATAGGGAAAATGAAGATGATGGTAGAATTTTAAGGCGGGTGAGGGGATTCACACTAGTAAGGGGGTATTTTAATGTCAGACGTATGGGGCTCATATGTTTGAAACGCTTGAAAGTACTAAGGGCATTTCAGAGAAGCGTTTCACATTGAGTAGAAAATATTAGTAGTGCGGATGAATAACAAGCACTGAAAGGGGATGGAGATATACAGCAATACAAGCAGAGAAAAAAAGTTTTGATTTAGGTTAGGTTAGGTTAGGTTGTAGAAAAAATACGCTAACACAGTAGTCAGTTCTAGGGGATGATAAGAAGATAAAAAGTTTTAGGTTAGGTTGGTTCTATGAAAAAATTAGCTTAAAGTTCAGTTTCGTGCGGATGAATAAGCAAGCATAAAGGGGATGGTGGGGAGTAGGAAAAAATATTAGTTGGTTGGTGGTTAGGTTATGAAAAAAAGATGAGCTTACACTGTAGTTCTAGGTGATAGCATAAAAGGGGTAGGAGGCGTTGTAGATAAGAGATCAGCTACTTTGATTTAGGTTAGGCTTAGGTTAGGCTTTACTAGAAAAAATAGTAACGCTTCAACACAGCTACGTACAGTCTGTACGTCGTGCGGTATGAATAAAAAGCCGAAAAGGGGATGGTGAGGACGTATACGAGAGCAATAACAAGCAGATACCCCCTATGCTGACTTTGATTTAGGTTAGGTTAGGCTTAGGCTTAGGCTTTAGTATGCACAAAAATAGTAACGCTTCACAAGCTACGTAAGTACTGTCCTAGTGCGGTATGAATAAAAGCAGCCTGAAAAAGGGGAATGGTGGATGAGCGTACATTATTATGAAAGCGTAAGAATAAAAATTTCGTGCTTACAACATTCTTTGCATTGACTTTATTGGTCATTTATCCCGTGATATTTCTAAACCAGAATACATCCGCTGAACTTAAGACACCCTATCCCCCCATCACCCAGCCGGCCCCTTTGTGAAGTTTTTCTTCGGTACTGTCGATTCGGGATACGTGCAGTTGCATAGAAGAGTCGGGTCAATATGATTGATTATGTGGGACGGAAGCAGACGAATCTTTATACTTCAGACGTGAGAGAGGATTTCGAATGTTTCGGTGTCATTTCAAACAGGAAGCACGCCGGTTTTATTCCACAAACCTAGTAAGGTCGTTTTTCCTGAGAGGCGCTGAACAAGTGTTAGAGACAAGAGGCTGAAGTTAGACGAGGCGGTGAGGCTTTCGCGTCGGTCTTTTCGTTCTTGTAGGGAGGAGAGGTAGTGTATGAGAGTTTTTTGTTACTTTCGCGTTGCGGGGCCGACATTGAGTTCGGCTATATGATCAAACAACGAAATTCGTCTCTGGTGGCTTGTGAGTTTGGTGTTTCGGTGTAGTTATTCTGGCACGATAGTGTTCACCGAAATATAGTTTTGGACAACATCAGCAGACTCATAAGGCAAGAAAAGAAACAACTTCATCTTCGGTTAATTCTTTTTCGAGTCTTCTCTTCCTCATTGCTCAACTGTCACATTTCTTGATGATGGCATATGACGTTTCTCCCATTGCTAAGTCTCCAAAACAGCAGCTGCCCCATTTAACTGGAAAGGACAACGGGAGAAACCTCATTTAGCTTCAAAACAAGATCCCAGCCGCCTCTATAGTACACAAGATGCCTCAATCAGTTTCCAGTTCAAGGAGTGAATGCAGATCAGAGCAAGACAAAAAAGATTATGCACGACCAAAAAACCACAGGCAGACTTCTACTAGCCAGGAGAGAATGCGTATGGCATGCCTAGACAACAGCTCATTCGCGTGGAACAGCTGACGGATGAGGAGGAGAGCTTTCGGTCCTGCTTTTGAACTGAAGTACCCACTTCCACACCAAAGCGTGAATAAGAGGTTTCGATTTCGTGATTGATGGGTACAAACTATTTTTGCATTATTTTGGGGGATTCCATTCCACCAAGTCGTAATTTTCTCCCATATGACTATATTTAGTTTCACGATTGCGTTTATCGACACCTGTTGAATGACATAAATTTTTAGTAATTCTCATGATCTCATGCATGGTATGACGTATGACCAAATTTGTTCCATGATATGACACAATGTGAGTAGTTCAAATTTTACGGCACTTGCAAAGCAGTAAAAAGTGTTCATAAATGTTGAATAATACCCCCACAAGCCTCATGCAAGCGATTTTATTTTAGTGCATGTACGTACGTACTATTCATTCACAACCATAACAGACAGCAGCGCACTATAAATTATACACATTACAATCTTATTTTCCCGTGTAATAATGCGTTGGAACGAGGGCATCTTGCTCACTTCCACAGTGACGGAATTCTTCACTCACCTCCACGTGTCAGCTTAGTGCCCAGCTTGCTCAGCTCAGTTGGCACGTAGGCCATGGCGACGTTTTTCTTAGGCAAGGCGACGGACAACCACTGGTGACTTTGCCAACTTTTTCGCCAGCAGAGCTGAGAATCGCGTTTCCAGCTAAAAAGGAAATAAAATAACACATGTGCTGCTATGGAGGATTTTTGAACAAAAAATGAAAAAGTGTGGGTGGTAAGGAAAAAACCGATGAACGAAGCTTTTCCTCAGTCAACCAACTCAAAAAGTAATGGAGGAAACTCCAAACCACTCCCAAACAAAACCGTAAACTTGTTTGTCAAATTTTTGCCATTTTATAATGAAAGATGACATGCATACAGACGTGGTTTGAATGGATATGAATAGACAACTCGGCTCACTTCTAGCTGGCCTTCCAGTGTCACTGATCAGACCGACTCTCTTTCGTTGAGCCGATTTCTCCTTGAGTTGGCTGAGAATCTTGCTGGCTCCAGGAAAACCGCCGGTTTCTCTCCGTCTTTTCGCTGAAAACATTGCAAGTCATACGAAGTGTGGGTGTACGTAATAACATGAAACATCAAACTCACATGTTCACTGTTTTGCATCGTAATTGTTGTGTCAAGTACCTACCTATGACAAACGTGAGGCCAGCTTCCACTGGGGTTGTGGTGTCATCGATGTCGTTGCCGTACAAACACAAGCCAGCTTCTAGTCTGCATGCATCTCTGGCTCCCAGACCAGCCAGTCTCACCTCAGCCTGCGTTGATGCCAGTAGGGCATTGCAAAATTCGGAGGCCCGTTCTGGGTCCACGGAAATCTGGAATTTTCACAATAGTCTCTTTTTGCTTTTCGCTACGGGCCAACCTTATCCTACGTAGCTACCTTTTACTCAATTTTAACCCCTCCTCTATTTTCATGGTCGCCGCGACAAAAATGCGATCCCCGCCTTCAAAATTACACAGTGTCCAAAAACACCATATCTGAGGTTCACTGGTAGGACAAGCTGTAAGAAAAAAAATGCGACCGCATTTTGGTCGCCCTAGGGCGCACTTTGGTCGCGGCGACCATGAAATAGAGGAGGGGTTGAACAGGACTTGAGCGATCTGCGCCTCAACGCCATCCTCTCCAGTGTATCCACATCTCGTCACTCTACACTCTGGAATGCCAAAAACTGTGCCCACTGCGCTACGCATGAATGTCAAGGCATGGAGATGAGAACTCTCCACGTTTCCACTGAGAACTTTTGACCTCAACGGACCTACAGAAGAGAGGAGGGGATGACCAAACATTCGGCTTCAGTCAGATGATGCAGTGCCTGTACGACTCACCCTGTGCAGCTACCAATCCATGCCCTTCCATAGCTTCAACTGTCACATCTTTACCATCGTGCTTCCAGCGTTTGGCATGCTCCTGCAATCATCAAGGCGCACATACAAACAGTGCATCTGTCTGTACAAAAAAAACACAAAAAAACATATTTATAAAAAATTTTCAGACAAATATGGTGAAAAATGTGTCCCGATCTTTTGTGCTGATAGGCCTATGTTCCGATAGGTTCAGACCGCCGTTTTGTCAAAAGCATTACTGTTTTTGTGGCATCTGAGCTAAATTTTTACAGAACTTTAGATTTACAGTATATACCATCATATGAGACAGATCTTTTTAAATGCAGCCAGCATTGCTGACAACGTAGAGATGGTTGTCGGATGTAGCGGTGACGATCAGGTCATCTCTGATGCCTCCATCTTCGTTGGTGAAAACGGAGAGCGTTCCTTGGTTCTGGGCTTAATCCTGCCACGTCACGCAGTCACCAGAGACTCAAAGAAGGCAACCCTGCAAAATTCTGCAGATTGCAGCTACAGCGTCCATCCAGGGCTCATTCAAAAGCTTATAACCCCTGCTAGGGTGGCAATGAGCCCTTCGCTTTACGTCACCGGCTATTGGCTTCTGGTAGGGGGTGGGGTACCCCCCCCCCCCTCCCCCACACCGTCATCACTTCTTATCTCAGCCGCCGAGCCCCCTACCCCCATGACGTAATATATAAATGGAGATATCGTCCCCTGTGTTTGCCCCAGATCTTCGTCTGCAGCATGTGGGATACATCAAACACACTGACAGCTTTCCTCGTGTGCACAGTCGACTGGGCAATGGTCAAATCGTTGTACTGCAGCGGCATTGACCAGCCAGCAAAGTCCACCATCTTTTCACCTTTACTTCGGTCAAATTCGTTCAGGCAAGTCTTTTGCAGCGACTCTTGAGCATCCACGGCCAAAGTGCGCTTCTGCTTGACTTGGTACAAGAAATATCGAAGTAATTGACGGCAGTGCTTCATCTTGGACGAAATTTATCAAATCTGCAAATGGGCACAGTTTTGTGATGAAAATAAGACAGTGGTATGTGATATGCGTATATGCGGCAGGCAGATGCATTCGACGTACAATATCGTATGAACGGCTCGTAGGCGTTCTTGACTGCATGATGTGTGTGTGTGTGTGTGCGCATCTATGTGTACATTACTACTGGGCCGGTTTATGTTTACTGTTTATCGTTCTGTTTTGGTTGCAACAGATTCTGTATCTGAACAGTAAAAGAGCCTGGGCAGTGAACAACGGTCAAAAAGATTACAACCCAAACAAGTGTCAACAAATCAGCGGTAAGTCCAAACCAAGTTCAGTCGTCCATGCTCAAAGTGTCACACATTCAGAGTCTACGCCATGGGCTATAACGAAAACACGGCGACGCAGACGCAGCCACGCAGGCGAAAACAACGCAGGCGACGACACAGCGTAAGTTGTCGTGCTGCGAACTTTTGAATAGAAGAGATCGGCAAAAGAGAAGAGAGGGTAATAACTAATACTCAACCGTTTTCATATCGTCATTCTCTCTTCGTTCTTTTCCTCCTCTCTCTTCGGTATTAACTAATACACAACCAAAACAACCAACGTTGACTTCCTAAAAATTAGCTCCGCCTAAACGACACACTATTGCGAGTGTGAAGAACCATGATCAGTCAATGTACCCTTATCAATATTGTGGGGTAGCATGGGGACAGTTGGTCCAACACTCGCAGTAGTGTAGTCTGTGACCATGAAAATGGAAAACCTCCACTGTAATAGGCGTTCAAACAAAAGAGCATGAATTTGCATAAAAAATATGGATGCAATTCAAGGGAATTTGAAGTTATTGGGCGCTGGGTACAGGGAGCTGGGTGGTGAACAGTACCGTATTTTTGGGTGTATGTCCCCCCCCCCTGAGTATATCCCCCCAGTGTATAACCCCCCTTTGGCAAAACATAAATTTTGCCCAGTGTATATCCCCCCTGGTGTATAACCCCCCATGTACTGGAAGGTACCTAGCCTACCTATGTAAGCTGGTCATAAGCTAGCTATAGCTACTCCTACACCAAGCTACTATGCCTATAAGCTTAGCTGAGCATGTTTTGTACTAGAATAACCCTGTTTTGACCGCGATTATGCCCTAAAACACATATTTTTTGGCCTCAAAAACATGCCTCTTACACACCTCTCAAAAACATAAATTTTGTCCCATGTATATCCCCCCCCCAGTGTATATCCCCCCCAGTGTATACCCCACCATCAGACCTCTCGATTTTTGTATAGCCCCGGGGCTATACAGCCAAAAATTTACGGTAATTATTATTTATTATGCGAGGAGCATAGGGGGAAATTTAGGCTTCGGCTGAGGCTTAGGCTTAGCTTTTGGATGAAGAGGGGTAGGCCTCAGCCTAAGCCTCGGGCGAAGCCTAAGCCTAAGTCCGCCCATGCACCTATTGCAAGCGCTGGCTCAAATATTTTTTGTCCTCCCCTGCCCATTTGTTGCTTCGACAATGTCTGTTGCGGCACTTTGTTTGTGTGCGGAATTTAGGCGGATCCTAATTTTCAAGAACGGTTGCGATTTGGGTGTTTTGGTTTTCGCTGTTTTCGTTGAGTATTAGTTATTACCCTTTTTTCAATGACGATCTCTTGTATTCAATAGTTCGCAGCACGACGGTTTACGCTGTGTCGTCGCCTGCGTTGTTTTCGCCTGCGTGCGCTGCCCCTGCGTCGCCGTGTTTTAGTTTTAGCCACGCCATGCTTCCCCAGCCAAGAAGACCTAGACCAGACCGAGGTCAAGGAGTTCTTGGCTTCGCGAATTTTAGCAAAATTTTCTTCCGTTTCCGCAAACCGCAGCAACCGCAGTGAAATTTTTGTGGCTATTTACTGAACATTACTGAAGCCCTACGAAAGCAAAATCCCATTCCTTTCTCTTCCCTTTCTTCATCATTTTCCTCCATTTTTTCAGGGTTGAAAGTTGACGCAAAATGGCGAAGAAATCGGCGAAGGACGATAGCCATGTCTCAGCGACTGGCGGCGGATCCAGTGACGAAGGACGGCAAGCGCCGTTCCCCGGAGACAGTCCGAAATACACGACAAAGAGCTGAATCTGCAGATCAGAAGAAATACTCGTGGGCGGCGCACGATGCCAGATTTCCGCAGATGAATAAGTCGCGGTAAGACAAAGAGGGTACTCGGGGAAACCCGGCCATGTGGAAACATAAACCAGTGACCATGGGGTAAACCAGCTCCATTCACTCTGTTTCAGCAAATGATGAACCAGATAGCTCACATTGAAAGAGGAGAGCAAGAAATCGATTATATATCCAAGCCATTGGTTCTGAGATATGCAGCCCAAACAAGGGCGATCCCATGGAGGGGTACCCTACCCTGCTTGAAAACTAGGAATATCAGCAGATTAGGACGAGTAAGACGCAAGGTGTCAGATATTGCGCATCTGAGTATAGTGTACGTGTGTGGTTTGCAATGTCCGGTGGCGTGATTGTGATCTATTTCCTGCCCGTTTGATTGTGTATGTGTCATTCTTGCCATCGCTCTTTCTCCTGAACGGTCCTACCCGCAATAAACGGTCTACGCGCTTCCTATGCGCGATATGGTAGCAGAGACGTGCGCGCCGATCTACAGATTCCTCTGGTTGACGGAATTCTTTGTTTTTCGGTCGGGAGGATCCGGAGAGAAGTACAGATTCCGGTTGAACAATTTTCGGCAAACGTGCCGATGGCAACGGCCAAGAATCATGGATGTTCACCGGGAAGGCCTGTCGTCAGGGCCATCAGTCATCGGAGAAATGAACGGGCAAGCCTCCAGTCAAAGGCCAATCAAGTGGTTGCGAACTGACGTGATGGTTCAGCATCAAGAGAATCTCTACCAAGCAAGGAAAAGCAAGCAACTGTGGAGCCGAATCTCCAATCGACGCAGGGAATCTGCGATGAATCATCTCGGTTGTCGGTCAGTGGATGGCTGTTGTGCCAATTGTAGCTCATGGTCGTGGAGTGGATTCGGTTCCGTTATGAGAGTAGGGGTGCCAAAAGGACACACCCGATTTTGAATCGATAGTTCCAGGCCTAGGTTAGCTTGAAAAGAGATCCCTGACAATGTACATGAGATGTAAAATGAGCTTGCATGCGTGTGGATAAGATGCTTGTGTAGAAGATAGAGATGTGGACAATGTCCATCTTTGAAATTTGGCTGACTGGGATGGCTTTAGGTTCAATTGAGGTTGAGCGGGCAAGTCTCACTTAGACAGTAAAATACGTACTGTACGTATACCTTGGTCCTCATTGCATAATATATTTTTTGCATTCAGTGTTGATAGGATCGCAAGCTAGAGCGATTTATTGTTTTCGTGGGGGACCTCAAGGGGATAAGCAAGAATCGTGAAATGAGAATAGGTAGAATGGTGGTAGGATGACAGTAGGTAAGTAGAAGCCGTCTAGCAGTTTCTATTGAGCTTCCACTGTCAAGTTGAATGTGCACTCTTGTGCTTTGACGTGAATGAGATTAGATGTTTGTGTGTGAGGAAATGATAGCGATGCTATCCTGTATTGAGTGATGTGCTGCAGCTGTGTGATAGGATTTGAATGTCGAGTTTCATGTCGAGCTATAGTGGTCTGTTGAGTGCAAACCTTTGTTGTTTCGGGAGTGTCAGATATTGCGCATCTGAGTATAGTGTACGTGTGTGGTTTGCAATGTCCGGTGGCGTGATTGTGATCTATTTCCTGCCCGTTTGATTGTGTATGTGTCATTCTTGCCATCGCTCTTTCTCCTGAACGGTCCTACCCGCAATAAACGGTCTACGCGCTTCCTATGCGCGATACCCCCTATGCATAGCCCCCCCCTATGCATAGCCCCATATTGGCAAAACATAAAAAATGACCCATGCATAGCCCCCCCTATGCATAGCCCCATATGTACTGTACAGTACTGTACAGTAGCTGAACTTACCTACATAAGCTGGTCATAAGGTACCCATAGCCACTCCCACACCAAGCTAAGATACCTATAAGCCTTCTTGGGGGTGTATTGTACTAGAATAACCCTGGTTTGACCTCAATTATGCCCTAAAACACGTGCTTTTGACCTAAAAATATGCCTCTACGCACCTCTCAAAAACATAAAAAATGTCCCATGCATAGCCCCCCCCCCCCCCCTATGCATAGCCCCCCCCTATGCATAGCCCCATATAGGACCTCTCAATTTTTGCATAGCCCCATGGGGCTATGCACAGGTAAATACGGTAGCTCAAGGTGACCCGACCAGGGTTCGGACAAGAAGGACCAAAACTTCGGAATAACAGCCGATTCACTTTACCTGTTTCTGTACTTCCGGATCGTATCCCACATCCGCGAGTACTTTGACCTTCTGCGCTTTGCTGCCTCTCTCCGCCATACTCATCGTCATCTTGCGATGCGTCAGTGTATCAGTGGAGTGGGGACGGAAGGTGAGTTTGGTGCGAAACACTGCCTGGCCCTGCAAACCTTGACCCTGACGCACAAAGAGATGATTGTGGTCGCCGGAAGTCGGCTGCATGTGAATATCGAAAATCTCGCTCCCCAGATACAGCGACATACTGCAAGAGCGAAAAGATATACTGAAGGACAGTTGGGTAGTAAGTTATTGAGTCATAAGAAATTCGGGCCACCCTCTAAACTACCGTATCTAATCTACACTTTAGTAGTGTGCGCAGGCGGCAAGGGAATCGGGCCAACTGTGCAACCTTTAGATCCAGTAAAGCACGAGGAACATTTCGATTGACCTCACCAGGCTTGCGCATTATCCCAGCAAGAGATAAATTAGTAGGGTGGTTGGAATACCCAGCAGCACAAATTACCCTACACCGCGACCGCACTGCTATTGGTCAATATGAACGTACACGGCGCTGTTTATGCATGCCTACGTTCACACCACACCGTACGCGCCAACAATTATACTTTGGCTCGTACAGGTATGCATTCAGTGGGAGCGTGGGAGAGAAGTTATGGTTTTCAAGCATGCTTACGTTCCGTCAGACCAGCGGACGACCTTGGCGTTGCTTTCGCGTATTGGATTGCCGCTTTCGTCCACTCCATTGCGCCAGCGTATCGTATTCTCAACCTACAACATACCACTGGTACATGCATGTGGTGACCAGACATTTGATGTCAGTACGCATGTTGTTTGTTGGTTGGTTGGGAAGACCGGCCAGCATCACTGCGTTTTTAGGCGCGTGGGTGCTGTGCCCTGGGCAAAATAACAGCCTCACAGCGCAAGCAAGGCAATATATGGGTATAGAGTGGAGTGGAGGAACCTCCTAGTGAAAGCTGCATTGCTACAGATGAAACCACGCTGGAAACACAAAACCTATTTAGTTCGAAAATAGTCACGCTAAGGTGGGTCTTACTACACCGTATCTTTCGCTTGACTGAGCAGGATCCAGACGTGAGAGAGCAATCACTACTGCAGCGCTTCTCATACTGCATGAACATACACTGTAGTTTGTGAAGAGAACTGGAAGTATTGTGCCTGAAACCGCTCATAGCACACTCAACACAACACCAATTCCCAGCACTAGAGACAAGTTTACAACTTTGCTTGCGCTGCAAGGACTGGTACTCAGTCCAGGGCCCGAAGGCCGGGGGTCCAGCTACACCCAGGACCGAGGTCGCTGGGTGAGTGGACTATAGGTGCATCCTTCCTCAGTAATCCGGTGGGGCAATCCGCCAATCCCCACCGGCTAGCAGCACCCCCACGAGCAGGGACCTCCGACTTGCGACGGCGTTGTCAGCGGAGAGGGGACGTCAGGCTCTCATCGTCTCTCTTCGGTGAGACTCCTTCCTGATCGAGGCTCACATGGCAAGCACAAGGCTCATCCGCCACGGCCGGCCTAACATGCATAACGGCATGTTGAGGCACCCCCTGAGGATGCGTAGGTGCCCAGTACGCATGTACATACACGAAGGCAAGTAGAGTAAAATCACCTTCAGTTTGAGTCGACTACGTCCTTCCTCGTCCAAGATCTCATCCTCATCCAGTTCGTCCTCATATGTTTCAGGATCAAACACCCTACGAAGTGTGCATACCGTACGACACAATATCAGCGTGTAATATGCATGCATACAGTGCTATAGTACGTACGGAGGTGGGGAGTGCCTTGATGTACATACCTCGGCTCTACGCTGAGGAAGTTCGGGAACTTGACGAAGTGGAGTTGGTTGCCCAGTTCTGCGCTGATTCTGGGCGCCTCCACGTTGATGATGGTCTCGATCTGAGCCTGCTTCCCCTCTTCCTCGTCCTCCTCCTCCATGTACATACGCGGACCCACAATCTCATCCTCCTCTTCCTTCTTCTCCTTCTGCTCAGCAACACCCTCAAGCAAACAAACCGGCTCCATACTACTGTGGAGACGTGTACATTCGTACACACAAGTACGCGCTTCTCTCCAGCATACACGCGTTACCATACTTATGCCGGCAGCGGTGCAAACGCAAAGCAATGTACGACGACTTCGGGGTATGCCGCGTTCACCAGACGTCCATAAATGCGTACGGCAACCCGTAACGTGTCCGTCCGTCCGTCAACCCAACCCCACGTCAACCGTATTCACCACATGCAATAAGAGCAGTGCTTGGTCGCGAGGTGACCCCTCTGAACTAACCTTGATTTTCAGTGCAACTTTTGATCGGTAGTCGAGGCGAAGGTTGGCGTGGAAAGAAACAATCGAGCAACAAAGACGACCGCGCCGACCTTCGCGTCGACTACCGATCAAAAGTTGCACTGAAAATCCAGGTTAATTCAGAGGGGTCACCTCGCGACCGAGCACTGGCTCTTATTGCATATGGTGGATACGGGTTGACGGACGTATAGATTTACGGAGGTCTGGTGAACGAGGCATTTGGAAGACACTCATATTTCATACCTCTTCCCCTTCTGCTTTTTTCTTCGCCTCCGCTCCTTCATCTTCATCGCTGGATGATGTCAAATCCGCCGCATCTCCAAACAGATCTTCTTCCGTCGCCGCCAGCCGTTCTTTCTTCTCTTTCTCGTCCTCCTCTACACCTCCTTCCTCTTCTTTATGTACTGTAGGAGGCGGAGGAGAAGGAGTCAACAGCTTCTCAGAGTCATCCGACGAGTCCTGGCGATATAAATCATGGCCCGTTCACAACGAACGCTGTCAACGCAGATATCGACGTTCAACGCAGATATCGACGTTCGACGCAGATATCGACGTTCAACGCAGATATCGACGTTCGACGCAGATATCGACGTTCGACGCAGATATCGACGTTCAACGCAGATATCGACGTTCGACGCAAATATCGACGTTCAACGTAGATTATGGAAATCTACGTAAATCTGTATTTTTCTCCAATAATAACGCCGGCACAGATGATGATGTTGTTTTTCTACGTACGTACGTATTTCCATCAAGTTTTCGTCGATGTTTGCCACTTTTTTTCTGCGATCGCTAATATCTGCGTCAAACGTCGATATCTGCGTCGAACGTTGATATCTGCGTCGAACGTCGATATCTGCGTTGAACGTCGATATCTGCGTTGAACGTCGATATCTGCGTCGAACGTCGATATCTGCGTTGAACGTCGATATCTGCGTTGACGTCGATATCAGCGTTCGTTGTGAACGGGCCATCATCCTTTTCTTTCTTTTCAGAAGGTGGCACACTCTCTCCCTCATTATCTATGCTTGCTTCTTCCTCTTTTCCAGTTTTTTCTTCTTCTGCGCCTGCCTTTTCATCAGTAAGCGCAGTGGAGTTTTCTGATTGTGCGGCGGGAAGAAGAGGAGGAGGCGATGGAGACAATCCTCCTGCATCTTCAATCGGAGTTTCTTCTTGATTCTCGGCAGGTTGACCTGGTGAATAACTGGGACCATCCTGCTCATTTATTCGTTGATCTGGTGAATAACTGACACCTTCTTGGTTCATTTATATGCAGTTGCTGCTCATCATTTTCGTCACTGCTACTGCTGCTAGAAGTTGACGACATTCTGCTGGCCTATAGAAAAAGGGACAGTACAAACCACACGTACGTACATGTACACACATACGACATACGTCACGTGTATGTACACATAATGTACCTGCCAGAAAACGGATCAACACGTTGAAATATCAGGAAGACGATCATGCTTTACCTGTATACGGAAAAACTTGTCAATTTTTGCTCCGCTTTTTTGTCCAACAGATCTCAAATGAAAATAAATCCACAAGCTAAATCTTTTTTCGACATCGATCATCGGCGAAATCCACGCGGTCCCATCCCTCGTGGCCGCACGAGGGACGGGGCGGCTCTCGAAGCGAAAACATAATTACGGTAGCCTACGTACGTGGTAAAAACGAAAACGACAAAGCGCGCAGCGAGCAAGCGAGCAGAGAACTTTGTCGTTTTGGTTTTACCACGTACGTAGGCTACAGTAATTATTTTTCGCTTCGGGGCTGCCTGTCCTCGTGGCCAGTGTGGATAATCCGCACCGGTCCCATCCCTCGTGGCCGCACGAGGGACAGCAGCTCTCGTTGCGAAAGAATAATTACGGTTGCCTACGTACGTAGTAAAAACGAAGACGACAAAGCGCGCGCTTCTTCGTTTCTTTCTCTGCTCGCTGCGCGCTTTGTCGACTTCGTTTTTACCACGTACGTAGGCTCACGTTAATTCCTCTTTCGCTTCGAGACCTGCTGTCCCTCGTGCGGCCACGAGGGTTGCGGAGCCCAGGTGTGGACCAAAAAAAGTTCGCCTTTACCTCCGTCACCGTCGATATGTCGTATTTTTATATAAAATCAAGCTGCCGAAGCAATCCCCGTGCGGCGCATGACATACCTTGGAAACCTCCATGTCCATGGCAAATACCGTGTCCAGGTTTCAATTTCCGCTGTCTACTAAATGCGGAAATGCATTCTCTAACGGAAACTTTTCCCGATAAGGTCACGCTTCTTTTCTACCGCTCATTCTGCTCTTCCAACACCCGGTGACCAGTCGGTTCCTGCTCCTGTTCCCCCGGAGGCCTCCAGCTCCAGCAGCATGGGTTTCCTCTTTTGGTTCATTCTGGTCGCAGCCCTGGCCGCCGCCGTCTTCGTCTACTTTCATTTCTTCAGTCCGCTCTCCCCTCCCAGAGAAGCGCGATAGGAAGAAGAAGAGGAGCGGGCGAAGCGATCTTTTCAGCGGACCTGTCAGAGATGTGATCTCATCCATGCTGTCCCCGCCGTCACCCAGACATCAGCCCCGCCAATCAACGGACGGTCCGCCCATCGTTCCCACCGTCGCCCCGATTCAGCGGAAACCGGAGTTTTGTGCAGGCTCCCCTTCAGCGCCCCGCCAAGCAGGTCACAAATCGGCCCCAGCAGTTGCGAGTGTTGCCCAACCGACCCCCCGGTGCCCCGGCAGAACCAAAGCGACCCAGTGGACCTTCTCCTCAGCGCGCCGCGTCCGATTTTGCCAGGGGACCGAGCGTTTTCATGACCCCACCAGCAACCCCAGCCACCAAGCAGCTACAGAGCCAACCAGCAGGGAAAGCGCCGTCTCCGGGATTCAAAGAGAGCAGGGCCCCCAAAGGCCAAAACCTCGCCAGATTCTCCCCCTGTGAACCCAAAAGCTCTACA
>JASAMW010006225.1:0-45234 GCA_030247985.1 Epsilonema sp. ZAB3_2
TGAATTTAATTAGACTATGTGAATCAGGTATGAGCGAGGAGTTGGTTAGTAAGAAATGCAAGACATAGGTAGACCTTGTCAAGATGAATTGAATGGTATATCACGTGACTACGTTTAGCCAATTTTTGTTTTATTTTGTGCCTATGTGTATACATTAGAACTATGTGAATCAGGCATATTGGGTACAAGCATGTAGAAATTATTCCCAACTGATAGATCTTGCAAAGATGAATCGAATGGTATGTCACATGCCTACAAATCGCCAAACTGAAGAATATAACACCTTTTTGCGACTTTCATCAATGTGAATGCATTTTTTACTATGTGAATCAGGCATGAGCATGTCGCAGTGGGCAGCAATCGATAGATCTTTTGAAGACGAATCGAATGGTATCCCATATGCCTACATTTAGCTAATTTTTGTTTTCTTTTATAATTATGTAAATTATGTCAATAACTAAAAACTATGTGAATCAGGCATATTGGAAACGAGCATGTAGAAATTGTTTTCAATCGATAGATCTTGCATAGACGAATCTAATGGTATGTCACAAGCCTACAAGTCATCAACTTTGGAAAAATAGCACCTTTTTGCAACTTTCGTCTATGTGAATGCATTTTTCACTATGTGAATCAGGCATAAGCATGTCGCAGTGGCCAGCAATCGATAGCTCTTTTGAAGGCGAATCGAATGGTAATGCTATATGACTATATGTGGCCTCTACAGTGCGGCAGGCACTCAAATCAGCTGTCTGTCGCGTCCTTAAGTATTGCTAAAGCCAAACATAAAAAACAGCCAACTTTGACAGCTCATAACTCGAGAATGAAAGCGAATTTTAAAAATCTAAAAAAATTCGTATCGAGAGTAGAGTGAGATCTATCTTTTGGTATACCTACCACTCAGATCCGAAAAAAATCCAGGGAGGAGTATGCTGGCTAACTTTGTAACTATTTTTACCACAAAATCGAAATTTTAAGGATGTCAGAGGCCTTAAACGCAAAAAGTGCTCGGACCACTTTCCCAAGATCTTTACATTTCCCATCTTTTAAAAAAAAAAAAAAGCTCGATCCCACGACTCGTTGAAAAGTTACGGTGGGAACAGTTTTTCAGTACATAAAAGCGTGACATCATTCAAAAATAGGTTTTTTGCCCGTAGCGCCCTAACCAGTAGGCCGATCGAGCTGAAATTTTGCCAACATATACGTACCCATAGGGGGCATCTTCATGCAAAATTTCAGCTCAATCCGCCTCTTGGCTCGGGAGTTATGAGCAAATGTGTGTTTTTATTTTCGTCACTCCTATTTACACATGACTAAGTAAGGTGGGACGCGGCGGAGCTCGTTCGTGAGCCTCTCGAGGTTCCGCTATCGCGTCTACCTTGATACAAGCATGTAGAAATTGTTTCCAATCGATAGATCTTGCTTAGACGAATCGAATGGTATGCCACATGCCAACAAGTAGTCAGCTTTGAAAGAAATAACACCTTTTTGCAACTTTTGCCTATGTGAAGGCATTTTTTACTATGTGAATCAGGCATGAGCATGTCGCAGTGGCCAGCAATCGATACCTCTTTTGAAGACGGATCGAATGGTATGCTATATGTGGCCTCTACAGTGCAGCAGGCACTCATTTCAGCTGTCTGTTGCATCCTTAAGTATTTCTAGAGCCAGACATAAAAACGGCCAACTTTGACAGCTCATAACTCGAGAACCAAAGCGAATTTTAAAAATCTAAAAAAGTCTTATCGAGAGTAGAGTGAGATCTATCTTTTGGTATACCTACCACTCAGATCCGAAAAAAATCCACGGAGGAGTATGCGTGGGAACTTTGCAACTATTTTTACCACAAAATCGCAATTTTAAGGGTGTCAGAGGCCTTAAACGCAAAAAGTGCTCGGACCACTTTGCCAAGATCTTTACATTTCCAATCTTTTAAAAAAACCGAGCTCGATCCCTCGACTCGTTGAAAAGTTATGGAGGTCACAAGTTTTCAGTATATAAGAGCCTGACATCATTCAAAAATAGGTTTTTCGCCGTAGCGCCCTAACCAGTGGGCCTATCGAGCTGAAATTTTGTCAGCAGATACGTACCCATAGGGGGCATCTTCTTGTAAAATTTCAGCTCAATCCGCCTCTTGGCTCGGGAGTTATGAGCAAATGTGTGTTTTCATTTCCGTCACTCCTATTTACACATGACTAAGTAAGGTGGGACGCGGCGGAGCTTCGTTCGTGAGCCTCTCGAGGTTCCGCTGTCGCGTCTACCTTGATCGATGACTTTCGGCTCCTTATTTATCAGCTTCACCAGCCTTCGCATCAAATTCAATCTTGCTTCCGCCCATGCTTTCCTGTCTAACTGCGAGGGTTCGCAGGTTTCGTGCCTTCGACCAATAGGCACACAGTGCATGTGGGTCCATTTCTCTAGCCTTCTCGTATTTCGCCTCCTCAATACTTCCCGGCCCCTCGTGAATGCGGAATTTTCCGTCCTTCGCCATCAACTTCATCTCTTGTACTCCCAACCAAGCAAACGGATTGAGGCGTCTGCACACTCGCTCCAGTCTGCTCGCATCCTTGAAGCTGGTGACATAGAATGCAATTTTCTCCAGGACTTCAGCTGGAAGATGACAGATGGTGAGTGCCTTCGAGCGCGTACAGCGGGCTACGCATCCTTCTTTCTCGCTCTCCGATACCTTCCTTCTCTCACGAGGCACATCTGACGCTGTCGTCATGACGGCAGATATGAAACTGGGAAGAGTGCCACTGCAAAACAGCATGTATCCAATCATAATAACAGAGATGAAGCAGAAAAGCGGAACAAAAGAATTTCCGTCAGATCACATCATAGCTACTGCACACAACCTGCATGAAACTATTTTATTGATTGACCTTATATGCAATAAGAGCCAGTCCTTGGTCGCGAGGCGACAACCTTGCTTTGCAGCGCAACTTTTGATCGGTAGTTGACGCGAAGGTCGGCACGGTCCTCTTTCTCGCTCCTCTTTTTCTTTCCGCGCCGACCTTCGCGTCAACTACCGATCAAAAGTTGCACTGAAAGTCAAGGCAAATTCAGAGGGGTCGCCTCGCGACCAAACACTGGCTCTTATTGCATATGGTGAATACCAATTTGCATCATGACACATCGTGATCATACATTACGCCAGATTGAGGTATGCGCTGGGCGCACGCCGGACGTACAATACACTTGGCGAGTCCATGGCTTGGCGACTAGCCATTGACACGCTGCCACGCTGTCAGGAGTACGCCAAGCGCATTCACCTCTACATACCTACATACATGTGAATTGACCTTGAGGTTGATACAACGTACAGTACATACGTACAAATGAACAGTGATGACACTTAACCAAACCAAACGATCGATATAGCCGCTTACCCATCAAATAGTGCATCAACAAACAGAAAACCTAACCGTACATATCTTAGGCATGCAGGAACATGACTGTGGCGCTTCCGCTTTGGTACAAAAGAATGATCTTGTCATGAAACGTATTGACCTGGCTCGATTGGTCGATCATTGGTACCAATCCAATCACATCTCGCAACGCTGTTTGCATCTCGGGAAAGACAAAATCCACCTCTCTGAACTGCATGCGTCTTTCCCCACCTTCACAATTCTTATAGACTTCCAGAAATGTGCGCGCCATGAGACCAAGATAGCGCAGATCCCACTGTTCCAGTAGAATGCCACGGTTGAACTGGAAATCCATGCGAAGCAAATTGGGCAGCTTGCGCCAGGGCTCCAGGCTCAAAGTACTGCGCGCAATCGACCTCAAGAAGTGCATATCATTATCGAGTGAACAGAACAGCTCTGTGATCATTGGCAGACATCCAGCGTCACCATTCAGAACACGAAATACTTCCAAGCCAATAGACTTCGCGATGGTTAGCTTGAAGGACGAAGGAGCAGCTGTGTCACCCGTGGGATGCTTCAACTGCAACTTCATCAACGTTTGAAGCAACGCAACCACGTGCTGGTGACTACTTGTGTGCCCATTCTGTGCGCCCATCTCCAGTTCCTTCAACTGACTCATGCCAGAGAGCACATCGCCACTGGAGATGTAAAGGTTTCCTGCGTCCAGAGTTTCCAAGTGTCGGCCTCCGCTCAGATAAAAACAGATCCATCTCCACCATTTGGCGCTCTTCTTGTGATCCAAAGAATTATCGTCGAAGCGCACGCTGAAATGACGCAGATGCTCGCCGCAAGCGCGAAGAAACAGGCCAACGGCGCGTGCAGGCCGAACGGTATCGTAGTTGATGCGCAATTCCAGCTTGACCGAGTTGATAGATCTCGCATCTTCGCTCATCAGCTCCAGTAGCTTTTTCATCGCAGGATCCATCACTATCTTTTCCCATGCTCTTCTTTTGCTTTCCAGCGCAATCAATACATGAGACAGATTGCGCGCTTTCCTCCAAAACACAGCCAGGGAAGCCAAACGCTCTTCAATCTTCTGCTTCGTAGCCGCATATCGCACCAACAAAATTTGCCGTTCTGATGCGTCGAAGATTCGGCACTGTTCTTCGCTGATTGAGATGGTCATCTGCTTGACTTGCAACCACGCGAATGGTCTGAATGCTCGGTTGACGCGTTCCAGTCTGCTCGCATCCTTCGCTTCTCTGGCTTGTACATAGGGGATGATCTTCCCGAGAATCTCAGGAGGAAGATGAGAGATGGAAGCAGTTGAGACGGGTTCAGCTGGCTTTCTCGGTTGTGACGACAGCTTCCGTTTCTTGCGAGGCGCTTCCATCAGGGCATCTGCCATGGTCGGTTTCGATGCAAATGATCTTGAGCCGTATGCGATAGACAAAAAGCTGAAATATACAACAATGTATTGTACGCACAAACAGTACGTACGTACTTCGCAGAACGTTGAAGTTGAGTGAATAGACTGATATTCAACAGTTGAGCTGTCCCCCAATGACAACTCAATTCGTGGATACAAAGCAAAATAAAAAAGCCGCACAATCAAACCAACGGAACGACGCGTTGTACATACGCGTTTGTATAACCAGTGGCCCTTTGCAGCTTCGCAGCAGTAAAGGAGACTATCTATGCATTTGGCAACCCTTTTGCAACGTTGTCAACCCTTTTGCAGATCTGGCAACCCTTTTGCAGATCTGACAACTTTTTGCGCATCTGCCAATCATTGTGAGCATCTGGCAAAAAAGTTGCACTTCTGGCAACTCTATTGCAGATCTGGCAACCCTGTCACAACCCTATTGCAACCCTATTGCAGATCTGACAACTGAATTGGCAACCCTATTTCAGATCTGGCAACCCTATTACAGATCTGGCAACCCTATCGCAGAGTTGGCAACCCTATTGCAGATCTGGCAACCCTTTTGCAGATCTGGCAAGTTTCTGTGCATCTGCCAATCATTTTGAGTTGGCATCTGCCAATTATCTGGCAAAAAGTTACACTTCTGGCAACCCTATCGCAGAGTTGGCAACCCTATTGCAGATCTGGCAACCTTTTTGTGCATAGATCTAGCACAAGATTGAGGAAGCGTTCCGCTTCCCTGGCTGTGTTTTGGAGGAAAGCGCGCAATCTGTCTCATGTATCGATGGTGCTGGAAAGCAAAAGAAGTGCATGGGATAAGATAGCGATGGATCCTGCGATGAAAAAGCTACTGGAGCTGATGAGCGAAGATGCGAGATCGCACCAACTCGGTCAAGCTGGAATTGCGCATCAACTACGATACCGTTCGGCCTGCACGCGCCGTTGGCCTGTTTCCCTTCGCGCTTGCGGCGTAGCATCTGCGTCATTTCAGCGTGCGCTTTAGACGATAATTCTTTGGATCACAAAGAAGAGTGCCAAATGGTGGAGATGGATCTGTTTTTATCTGAGCGGAGGCCGACACTTGGAAACTCTGGACGCAGGAAACCTTTACATCTCCAGTGGCGATGTGCTCTCTGGCATGAGTCAGTTGAAGGAACTGGAGATGGGCGCACAGAATGGGCACACAAGTAGTCACCAGCACGTGGAGGCGTTGCTTCAAACGTTGATGAAGTTGCAGTTGAAGCATCCCACGGGTGACACAGCTGCTCCTTCGTCCTTCAAGCTAACCATCGCGAAGTCTATTGGCTTGGAAGTATTTCGTGTTCTGAATGGTGACGCTGGATGTCTGCCAATGATCACAGAGCTGTTCTGTTCACTCGATAATGATATGCACTTCTTGAGGTCGATTGCGCGCAGTACTTTGAGCCTAGAGCCCTGGCGCAAGCTGCCCTATTCGCTTCATGGGATTTCCAGTTCAACCGTGGCATTCTACTGGAACAGTGGGATCTGCGCTATCTTGGTCTCATGGCGCGCACATTTCTGGAAGCCTATAAGAATTGTGAAGGTGGGGAAAGACGCATGCAGTTCAGAGAGGTGGATTTTGTGCATCCCAATTTGCCTACAGCGTTGCGAGATGTGATTGGATTGGTACCAATGATCGACCAATCGAGCCAGGTCAATACGTTTCATGACAAGATCATTCTTTTGTACCAAAGCGGAAGCGCCACAGTCATGTTCCTGCATGCCTAAGATATGTACGGTTAGGTTTTCTGTTTGTTGATGCACTATTTGATGGGTAAGCGGCTATATCGATCGTTTGGTTTGGTTAAGTGTCATCACTGTTCATTTGTACGTATGTACTGTACGTTGTATCAACCTCAAGGTCAATTCACATGTATGTATGTAGGTATGTAGAGGTGAATGCGCTTGGCGTACGCCTGACAGCGTGGCAGCGTGTCAATGGCTAGTACGCCAAGCCATGGACTCGCCAAGTGTATTGTACGTCCGGCGTGCGCCCAGCGCATACCTTAATCTGGCGTAATGTATGATCACGATGTGTCATGATGCAAATTGGTATTCACCATATGCAATAAGAGCCAGTGTTTGGTCGCGAGGCGACCCCTCTGAATTTGCCTTGACTTTCAGTGCAACTTTTGATCGGTAGTTGACGCGAAGGTCGGCGCGGAAAGAAAAAGAGGAGCGAGAAAGACGACCGTGCCGACCTTCGCGTCGACTACCGATCAAAAGTTGCACTGAAAAGCAAGGTTGTCGCCTCGCGACCAAGGACTGGCTCTTATTGCATATAAGGTCAATCAATAAAATAGTTTCATGCAGGTTGTGTGCAGTAGCTGTGATCTGACGGAAATTCTTTTGTTCCGCTTTTCTGCTTCATCCTTGTTATGATGATTGGATACATGCTGTGTTGCAGTGGCACTCTTCCCAGTTTCATATCTGCCGTCATGACGACAGCGTCAGATGTGCCTCGTGAGAGAAGGAAGGTATCGGAGGGCGAGAAAGAAGGATGCGTAGCCCGCCGTACGCGCTCGAAGACACTCACCATCTGTCATCTTCCAGCTGAAGTCCTGGAGAAAATTGCATTCTATGTCAGCAGCTTCAAGGATGCGAGCAGACTGGAGCGAGTGTGCAGACGCCTCAAACCGTTTGCTTGGCTGGGAGTACAAGAGATGAAGTTGATGGCGAAGGGCGGAAAATTCCGCATTCACGACGGGCCGGAAAGTATTGAGGAGGCGAAATACGAGAAGGCTAGAGAAATGGACCGACAAGGACTGTGTGCCTATTGGTCGAAGGCACGAAACCTGCGAACCCTCGCAGTTAGACAGGGAAGCATGGGCGGAAGCAAGATTGAATTCGATGCTTTGATGCGAAGGCTGGTGAAGCTGATAAATAAGGAGCCGAAAGTCATCGATGCAGTGTCCTTCTACGTAATTTCCTGTGATCTTGTGGCGTCTCAGGCGACATGGAGTTTCCTTCATGCACGTGGAGAGAATCTACGTCGGTTGGAGATAAAAAGAGCCACATGGGGCGATAGTGTGGAGTGTTGGAAATTGATGAAGGAGTATTTGGAGGGTGGGCGTCATTTGGAAAAGTTCATTTCGTCTGATCTCTGCATTTCACATCGCGATGTACTGGCTGAGATGAAGCAAGTGAGAGAACTAGACGTTTCAGATTTCTGACGTGATGAAGATTTTGACATGTTTGCTGCTGCACTGATGGAGTTGCAGCGCGCAAAGGATGAAGCATCAGCTGTGGGCCCAGCTCCTCCACTCAAGCTCACTGTGAAAGGGGGAATTATAGTCTGGCCAATAGCAGTTGGCACCTGGACTCAAGGCGAGTTGCGTAGTTTGCATGTACTTCTGCTAAATAGGAGTACACGAAGCGTGGACAGAAATCCGCATTTGTAAATCTATTTTACGCAATGCGCCTTGAGTTCAGGTGCCAACTGCTATTGGCCAGACTATAGTGGAAGCTTTGAAACTTTTGCTGCTGCGCTTTCGAGTGGTGCGCCTCTGCCCATGATTGCAGCTTTGTCCTGCGAGTTTACCGATTACCTGGGCGAACCTACGTTTGACGGGATTACTCGTGCTAACTGCATGGATTTCTGGCGCATTCTGCCCAACCTTCTACTGTTCGATTGGAATCCCATCTTTGTACGTAAAAATTCTCCCGGAAGTTTGCCCTGTTTTGGCGTGGTGGTTCGCAGTTTCTTGGATGCGTACGAAGACAGCGAAGGAGGCAAGCGATGCATGCAATTCAGCCGGATGCTCTTCGAAAGTCGGATGAAGCCTGAGGAGGAGGCGGCGGCATGTGAATCCATTCGAAATGCGATAGGTTTGGTGCCTGGTATCGATCGATTGGCACAGCGTCATCAATGTGGCCAGGATGGTGATGAGAGTATTGTGCTGTCTTATTTCAATGGTAACGCATCCGTCGTCTTTCGCCATTGAAGCTTTTACTATGCACTGTACATACAGTGCGCAGTTGGAGTTCGGTTTCGGTTCAACTTCTTGCGATGGCAGTTTTATGCGTAGTGGTAGGATGATACGATACATAGTACTGTATGTATGTACGTACTATATGTACATGGTTGCTCAAAGTGTGTGATGTTGTGTACGTATGTACAGTACGTACATATGGTAGGAATCCGTTGTGGTTCTTGTTCCTGTTGCTTGATATACGGTACAGCTGAATAGAGTGGTTGTTTCGTCATCTCATCTGCTATTTACATTTTGTGAATGGCCTAAAGAGCTCGATGCGGGTTGTGAATATCCCGAGCATTACTTATCTTGCTTCTCTGTCGCAAGTTGGTTTGACGTGGTTGACAGTGCCACACTTTATCATCAAGTTTAACCCCCTTCGTAATCCCAGGCGCCCGCTTGTCCGCAGCCACCCGGCAAACCCCGTCCGTAGACGGGGCAAACCCCGTCCGTAGACGGGGTTTGTTTTTCCACCCCGTCTACGGACGGGGTTTGCCGGGTGGCTACGGACAGGCGGACGCCTGGGATTACGAAGGGGGTTAAAAAGGAGATGAAGATCTGCTGGGTGGATGCACTTGCTTTCAAGTTGTTCCATTTGTCGAACCTCTCGACTATGTACGCTACACGCATGGTACCGTACGTATGTACAGTACGTACGTTACTATCCGTGTTGTACATACATATGTACGTACTACGGTACAACAATGTTTTATTTGTAGGGAAGAGAACGCGAGTGTCAAGTCAGAGAAATGGCAGAGGCTTTGGAGGTGCCTGAGAAGAACAGAAAGAAGCTGTCGCCTCAATCTCTGGAGACTCCAGCTGATCACATCTCAACTGTTTCCATCTCTCATCTTCCTCCAGAGATACTGAGCAAAATCCTCTCTCACGTTGCAACAGGAGCAAAGGAAGCCAGCAAGTTGGAGCAAGTCAGCAGAGCTTTCCAACGGTTCGCTTGGCTCGGAGTGAAAGAGCTGAAGTGTTTTAGTGGGAAGGGGCTCAGCATATGGAATGGGGGCGAGTGGAAAGACTTTGAATTCGACGAAGACAGCTTCGTGACGTCGATTGCTGCCTTTTGGACCAAAGCGACCAATCTTCAGCAACTCGAAATTGGGCGTATGGATGACAGAATTTCGGAGCTTCCGATGGCCAAACTACTGGAGCTGATGGAGATGGAGCCACGGGCTATCCTGAAAATCGTGTTTAACGCGGATGGCTGTATGGATGATCAGTGGGCGTTTTTCGACGCTTCAGCAGGGCCTTTGATCTTCTTATGCAAAGATCATTTGCGCAGTGTTGATATCGCTGGCGCTTACGGTCACGACAGCTGCGATAGTGCTCAGTGCTGCCGACTCCTGACGAATTACTTGGCCGGATGTGACCGGCTGGAAGAGCTCTACCTGCCTCGGTTGTTGCGTTTGAAAGAGTGCGGTTTCTTAGCAGGAAAGAGCCAGCTGAAACGCTTCAAATGTTCGATGCATGAATGGGACGCATCCGACTGGAGGATTTTGTTCAGAGGTTTGGCTGAGTTGCAGCAAGCAAAAGATGAAGCTGATGCTGCTGAGAGAAGGCAGCCATCTCCTTCTCTTAATCTGGAGCTATATGGTGGCGTCGATTTGGGGAGCTTCATTAAAACTGCGGTTTCGGTTTGCGCAAGTTCACTGCCAATGATCATCCAGCTTCAAGTCGACTCCTGTTTGTCTTTGCTGTCCGGCAGTGATCCTGCTCTTCGAAATTTTTGGCATCTTTTGCCGAATGTGGAACTCGTCCATATAGCAGTGTACTACTACTCTACTGTGGGTGTGGAATCGGGCATGATGGCGCGCAGCTATCTGGAGGCTTTTGAAGAAAGGAACGAAGCTGCGCAGATGGAGCTGTTTTTTTCTGCTGATGATATTTTTGCTGAATCTTTCACTGATGATCTTGTTGATTTGCGAGATGAAGTTGGCGGTGTGCCAGTGGTGGATCGAATTGAGGAACTGGGCAGCCTTCAACATGGTGATGTAGTGCTCGGGTATCAGAGTGGCAACGCACAGGTGCGCGTGAAGGTGGGAGACGAGCTTTGATGCTGATGTGACTTGACGATTTCATGGTTCATGCTTTGCACACGTACATGATGAAGGTTATTACCATATTACCATACGCATACGGCATACGTAATTATTACCATTCGCAATATGCGGTAGCCTATAAAGAGTGTGGAGTGAATGTTGAATGTTGCTTATCCAATCAAGGTAGACGCGATAGCGGAACCTCGAGAGGCTCACGAACGAGGCTCCGCCGCGTCCCACCTTACTTAGTCATGTGTAAATAGGAGTGACAGAAATAAAAACACACATTTGCTCATAACTCCCGAGCCAAGAGGCGGATTGAGCTGAAATTTTGCATGCAGATGTCCCCTATGGTTACGTATCTGCTGGCAAAATTTCAGCTCCATCGGCCCACTGGTTAGGGCGCTACTGGCGAAAACCCTATTTTTGAAAGGTGTGGACAGCTTATGTACTGAAAAACTGTTCCCACCGTAACTTTTCAATGAGTCGTGGGATCGAGCTCGGTTTTCTTTTAAAAGATGGGAAATGTAAAGATCTTGGGAAAGTGGTCCGAGCACTTTTTGCGTTTAAGGCCTCTGACACCCTTAAAATTGCGATTTTGTGGTAAAAATAGTTGCAAAGTTCCCACGCATACTCCTCCCTGGATTTTTCTTGGATCTGAGTGGTAGGCATACCAAAAGATAGATCTCACTCAACTCTCGATACGACTTTTTTTAGATTTTTAAAATTCGCTTCGTGTCTACACAAGCTCTTTCATCGCTTGTTACGCCACGAAGTGTGCTTTAATCCAATGCAAAATAGTAGATATGTCTTGTGGGATGTAAGTTTATTTACCCGAACGTAAATCATATTCCTTGTCTTAGCAATGACGGGATGATACAAGAACAGACAATAGGAATCGAAGCAGAAGCTGACAGCAACTCTAGTCCGACGTCGGTGTTTCATCATAACTCACTCCACTGAAGTCTTTCCTCCGGGAAGACGGTACTTCATTGCGGGAAATTGCGGGAAGAAATTCTGTACACACGTTTCACTCCGAAGAGTGCCTGGCACCTGCAACACAACCACAACCAGCGACAGCCCGCTCATTGAGGCACCCAACGTTATGCCGTCGCATAACTATTATAACACTGACAAACTTGAGGCCAACTGCAAGCAAGCGTACTAACTGAGAATCCAGCAATCACTGACTTGCTGCAACTCAACCACGAACAGCATCAGCCTGCTCATTACGGCACACATCGTTACACAGATCGCACAACTAGGCTAACAAACTTGACGCGTACTGTAAGCAAGTCTGCTAACTTTGGAGAACCCAGCAATCACTGCTATGAGTGTGATAATACTGCATAGATATGCACCTCAATACGCTACACCGATTTACCCATGCATGAACCCGTACATCGGACGGACACTGAAGTGATAAAAGATAAAGTGAATGACAAAGCAGGCAAACACAAGCGAAACCACGCCACAGGGAAGGAAAACACATGCCTAAGTGTGTTATTAATAGAAACTGGGAGAAAACGTAGCTTGAGCTTAAAGTATATATTACTACGGCATGCTGCCTGGTTTTATGAATGTAGGCCTTACCCTGGCCTAAAGCAAGAGCGTTTAGTACCTTTACAATAACGAAAAAGGGTTAGGATTGGCAGGATTTTAAAACTGCAACGCATGACAGGCTCATCCTGGAACCTGAGGGTTTTTCGCTCACCCCGAACGCAGGAACACTTGGCTAGGAGGTTGTCCCTGTAACCCCGAGGTTTTAGCGGCCTGACCTCGAAGCCGGGGTTTTCTGGCTCACCCCGAACCCACATGCAAACATAAGAAGCGTGCGGGAGGGATGGGAGGGTAACTTGGACCAAAAAGACGACCATGCAACGCAACCAACAGAACAGGACGACAACGGAACGAGACCAAAAAACACAACCACTTTCGTACACCGCAAAGCACCAGAGTGAATACTTTCACCAAACACTGCTCAAGCGCACCTCTGCGCTGAGACCACGCCTTCCGTCGGCGTACAGAACCAATAAGCCACCACGCCTTCCGTCGGCGTACATACAGAACCAATAAGCCAGAAACAGGCAACCAACGCCTCCTTACGGCAATAACAACAAACCAACCTTGGGACCATTTTGCAAAAAAGATTAAAGCTTGACTTCGTGTCTACACAAGCTCTTTCATCGCTTGTTACGCCACGAAGTGTGCTTTAATCCAATGCAAAATAGTAGATATGTCTTGTGGGATGTAAGTTTATTTAGAGAAGCATCAAAGGCTGTGGGATGTGTATGTTTAAGATGTAGCGTAATTATGTGCGATTGTTAGACTAGTTATGAAGCTGGTCGCTTCCAGGCAAGTGAGCATGCCGTATTTTAAAGTCCTACTGCGCACTATGTATGTACACGTGTATTAATAGCTCTATGTGCATACACTCCGGGGAGGGGGGGGGCCGGGGTACTGCAATTGGATGCACCAAGACGGGAGGTGTGAAGCGGCTGACTTTGAAGAGGGATGATTGTTGATGAGAAGACGGATGAAAAAGCTTTGAGCCGGCAGAAAGTTGAGTACGAAGCTGACGGGAGAGGCCATTCCTCCAGTGTGCTAATAAATGGCCAAAAGTTGAAAAATGTTTCGGCTAGATAGCTCTTGCAGTTTGGGCCTTTGTACTTGTACTCCCCTTGTTTGTGATTGAGACTGCGATGGCCAGGTGCTTGTACTGATCTTTTTCCTCGGAGCAGAGAAGGCGCGCGGGGAAGGCGAAATTGTTGTGTCCTTCCAAGTGGATGCCTCCCCCGCGTCCTTTGGGCGTCCACTGCACAGCCGAGAGAAAAGAAAGTCTGATCTGGGCCCTCTAAGAGCCTTTGCCGCTGGCAATGGTGAATGGTGCCAGCTGGATTAAGCTTTTGTTGCAGGAAGACGGCGTGGGCAATAAAAACGCCGTGTTGATGGGTGGCCTCACTCAGAGATGCAGTTGAAAGGAGGCCACCGCCGCCTGTTGCTGAGGCTCGCACTCCAAAAAATGCCCAGGCTTGCAGACGCAGATAAGGAATGAAGGCAATTGAGATGTAGCAGATAAGGCGGCCAAAGGCGAAGCTCGTTCTTCTTGGCTGCTCCGAGCTAGCGGAAAGCATCCCAGTTCAGACAAGAAGCATAAAAGCGTAGAGCCGCCTGGTTTTTGGCTGACAAATTGGTCCCAACGCCAGACGCATACTAATAGGAGCCCCCAAAGTGCCGGCACATCTGGCGAGCAGACGCACGGAGAGTTGCAGTCAGTCGGCTACAGTAAGCCGAGGCACATAGCGTGAAGTAAATGCTGTGGCAAAACGAAATAGCTCAGGTGTTGCACTCTGACTCTGAGCCAGGAGATAGTTTAGGTAGGGGCCCACACACACTTGTGCATAGAAGCGATGAGTCCAAAGTGACGCCGCTAAACCTTGGTTGATCTTTTGGGCAGAGGTAAAAGTAAGAATGCTGGCATCAAAAATGAGGCAAATTTTAAGTTGTACTGACTCGGCAACCGCAGAGGGGGTTAATGACATGGGGCGGCACAAATGCAACCTTTAACTGGAAGTGCGGCAATTTTGCTTTTGCAAAAGCAGCGCTACATAACGCGGAAAGATTGTTGCGTAAATGCATGCGAGGCGGACACATGGCCGTGCTCTACACGTGATAGTGATAAAGTTTCAGATAGGGCGCCTGCCGGACGCCAAAACTGAACACAGTGCTTCAAGAAACCTGTGACGGAAACGAACAAGGATCTACGTACCAGAAAACTAACAGTTGCAACCAACGTAAATAACTGTAACCCCAAACAAATACGTACATGCAAGCGTCGCCAACGCCGGGACCACTCCAAGCATAATCATGCAGTGTAGCATGTTATACACACGTACTACGTACTTGTTCACGTAAAACTGTGAATTAACAAGAGCGCTTGGCTACGTACGTATGTAATACCACACCGAAACGCACGTAGGTATGTATTGTACATATCCAACCGCTAATGTCATGACCAAGCACGGATGTATTCAACACAGATTACCGTTTTCTGCTGCTCGAAATTCTTTCAGTTAGGCCGTTCCCATGGCTCGAATGACGGCTGGTCCCAACGAAGGGTCTTGTTTGATCTTTTCTATATCTCCTCCTCCTTGCATAGCTGATTCATAGATCCGGGCAGGTGTCGGCGATGCGAAGCTTCTTGTTGTAGATCTCGATGTCCTCCACAGAACTTGCTGTAGATGAGCCTTCACTAATTGTCGGTGGTGGTGTCCAGAACAGCTGCGATTGAAGAATGAATATGACAAATGGACGAAAACGGTAGACATCTGCCAAGAAGAGAGAAGGCACGGCAGGTGGGGAGACTCACTGTTGAGGCGGCACCTGGCTGACGTGAGCGCAAAGCACTCCGCTCTGCACAGTCGAGACTTGAGTGCTCAAACAGTACGTAGGCAGTACAGTACGTATGCAGTATGCAGTTTGAAGGCGACTCAAGTTTTTCACGGCCGCTCAAGGACAAGCGCATGGACGAATGCAGATGCGTAGAAAGAATAGCTGCTAACAGCAGAAAGCAGCCGAAAGAAGTCTTGAAACCTTTGTAAAAAGAAGACCCTCACATAACGCTTCAAGTTGCTGTCGTTCTTCTTCTGATGTTCTGAAGCTCGGCCAGCGAGCGCGGTCCCCAATCCTCCACAGAAGCCGTCTGTTTCTTCTGCTGGGGATTAGCCGGAGCCATAATGACGGTAACTTGGACCAAAAAGACGACCATGCAACGCAACCAACAGAACAGGACGACAACGGAACGAGACCAAAAAACACAACCACTTTCGTACACCGCAAAGCACCAGAGTGAATACTTTCACCAAACACTGCTCAAGCGCACCTCTGCGCTGAGACCACGCCTTCCGTCGGCGTACAGAACCAATAAGCCACCACGCCTTCCGTCGGCGTACATACAGAACCAATAAGCCAGAAACAGGCAACCAACGCCTCCTTACGGCAATAACAACAAACCAACCTTGGGACCATTTTGCAAAAAAGATTAAAGCTTGACTTTGGTTCTCGAGTTATGAGCTGTCAAAGTTGGCTGTTTTTATGTTTGGTTTTAGCAATACTTAAGGACGCGACAGACAGGTGAAAAGAATGCCTTCTGCATTGTTGAAGTCACATATAGCATACCATTCGATTCGTCCTCAAAAGATCTATCGATTGCTGGCCACTGCGTCATGCTTATGCCTGATTCACATAGTAAAAAACGCATTCACATAGACGAAAGTTGCAAAAAGTGCTATTTTTTCCAAAGTTGACAACTTGTAGGCTTGTGACAAACCATTAGATTCGTCTAAGCAAGATCTATCGATTGGAAACAATTTCTACATGCTCGTTGCCAATATGCCTGATTCACATAGTTTTTAGTTATTCACGTAACATACATAATAATAAAAGAAAACAAAAATTAGCTAAATGTAGGCATATGGGATACCATTCGATTCGTCTTCAAAAGATCTATTAATTGCTGCCCACTGCGACATGCTCATGCCTGATTCACATAGTAAAAAATGCATTCACATTGATGAAAGTCGCAAAAAGGTGTTATATTCTTCAGTTTGGCGATTTGTAGGCATGTGACAAAACATTCGATTCATCTTTGCAAGATCTATCAGTTTGGAATAATTTCTACATGCTTGTACCCAATATGCCTGATTCACATAGTTCTAATGTATTCACATAGGCACAAAATAAAACAAAAATTGGCTAAATTTAGTCACGTGATATACCATTCAATTCATATTGACAAGGTCTACCTATTTCCTGCATTTCTTACTAACCACCTCCTCGCTCATACCTGATTCACATAGTCTAATCAAATTCACATAGGCTCAATTCCACTCAAAAACAAAGAAACGTCCTGTGTAATTTATAATGTATCTCGAAGTTCCACTAGCGCATCTCGTCAACTCGAGCTCGGTTTATTTTTAAAGAATTGCATTGCATGTGTTATGCACATTCACATACTCAATCTCCTCTCAAAAACATAAAAAATGTTCCATGTAATGTATGATGTATCTCGAGGTTCCACTAGCACATCTCGTCAACTCGAGCTCGGTTTTTCAAAGATTTGTATGCATTTGTAATGCACATTCACATAAGGCTCAATTCCTCTCAAAAACATAAAAATGTCCCATGTAGGTATGTACCGTATTTACCGGTAGATAACCCCCCCAATGCATAACCCCCCCCAATGCATACCCCCATATTGGCAAAACATAAAAAATGCCCAATGCATAACCCCCCCCCCCCCCCCCCCCCTATGCATACCCCCATATGTACTGTACAGTACCTGAACCTACCTATGTAAGCTGGTCATATAGTACCCATAGCCACTCCCACACCAAGCTAAGATGCCTATAGGCCTGCTTGTATTGGGGTATATTGTATGGGTATGGGTATGTGCTTGTATGGGGGTGTATTGTACTAGAATAACCGTGTTTTGACCTCAATTATGCCCTAAAACACGTGCTTTTGACCTAAAAAATATGCCTCTGCGCACCTCTCAAAAACATAAAAAATGCCCCATGCATAACCCCCCCCCCCCCCCAATGCATAACCCCCCCCCCCCCCCTATGCATACCCCCATATGGGACCTCTCAATTTTTGCATACCCCCATGGGGCTATGCACCGGTAAATACGGTATATCCCCTAATTTACGTATATAATGTATCTCGAGGTTCCGTTAGCACATCTCGTCAACTCGAGCTCAGTTTTTAAAAGATTTGTATGCATGTGTTAAAACAAAATGTATCGATTGGGAACAAATTTGACATGCTTGTATCCTATATGCTTCTCACATTTCAAGTAGACGTGGCAGGAACCAGTGGAGAAGTGCTCCTAAGGAGCACGAAGGAAGTGAGCGAGAGGCTCACTAGCCTGCAGATGCTTATGGGGTTGACGGCGCAGAAACCAGAAGGTTCCAACCACCCATCGCTGCCGAAACTTGCTACCCCTCCGAGTTGACAGCCTCTCGCACAATCTGCTGCTGTCTGACTGGTGCGGGCATACTTTTGCCCATTCCCAATCATGGCAAACAAAACTCTTCAATGACCTTTGTTGCCTCTCGCCTGCTTCTGTATGCCTGATCATATGCAAAACGCTGGATCCAAACCATAATATTTGGCCATCTTAACTAGGTAATTATATGTATGTAAACATGTACATGCTGGTACATAAATATGGTGCAACAAAACACCTTGAGCATTAGTTCAAAGACAAAAAATGTGATGTTTCCTCAAGAGTAGAACATACATACTTAGATACCCATAAAAATTTCATGTCATATTGCTTATAGCTGTTTATCCTGAACAACAGCAAGTGATAACTTCAGCTGAAACTTGATTCCAAAGCCGATATTTTGAATCGAGAAGATCGAACCCTGGTGGACCTCTCGCCTTCTATTTGGCAAGAAACGTGTGAAACGGCTGGTCACATTGGAGGCCATTATTGAATGGGTACGTACTACATGCGAATGCACATGTGAGAAAGAATAAACATACGTACAATACATATGCACATACTTATTCATAACGCTGCATGGATCAGGCATACAGAAGCAGGCGAGAGGCAACAAAGGTCATTGAATAGTTTTGTTTGCCATGATTGGGAATGGGCAAAAGTATGCCCGCACCAGTCAGACAGCAGCAGATTGTGCAAGAGGCTGTCAACTCGGAGGGGTAGCAAGTTTCGGCAGCGATGGGTGGTTGGAACCTTCTGGTTTCTGCGCCGTCAACCCCATAAGCATCTGCAGGCTAGTGAGCCTCTCGCTCACTTCCTTCGTGCTCCTTAGGAGCACTTCTCCACTGGTAGTATTGTTCAGCGTGCATAAAACATTTTTCGACCGCTTCAAAACGTTTAATTTGCGTTTTGAATAAAGGAATGCCAATTATTAAGTATCTTGATTGTTGCAGAGCTGCTGTAGTTGTCGTACCCAACAGTGCACGATCTTCTGCAGAAACATTGTATGTAGCTATGTATGCACACAACTGTAATATACAATTTTTTAGCGAGACGAATCTGACCGTTGACGTCACATCAAAAACAATGGCTTCTGATGGCGAAAATGGAGTGAAGTTGAACAATGCACCAAGTTGGACTCCGTCCACCACCATCTCTGATCTTCCACTTGAAATACTGGGCAAGATCCTGTCCTACATTCCAATAGCTGGAGCCAGAGATGCGATCAGACTGGAGAAAGTTAGCAGGGCTTTCAAGCTCGCAGCTTGGCAAAGAGTGAAGCAGCTGAAGTTCAAATACTCGAAGAAGGACAGCTGTAAGACGTGGGATGGACACCATTGGATTCGCATGGGCAACGTTGGCGATGGTTTCTTTCCTCCTGTGGTTGCGTTCTGGAACAAGGCCACCCATCTGCAGGAGATATCTGTGTCAGTGCTCGATGACCAGGATTTGGCGTGGCGTGTGATGGAGAAACTGGAGGAGTTGATGGAGAAGGAACCGCGCGCTCTGGAGACGATTTCGTTTGGTGACGAAGGTGTCTTTTCTGCGATGCCTACCCAATCTTTTGTGCAGTTGTGCAAGGATCATTTGCGTTGCTTTTCATTCAAGCACGCGCACGCGTACACGCCTGTGGATGACGAAGACGAAGAAAATGGTATCGCGTACTGCTGGCGGCAACTGACCGATTACTTGGAAGGTTGTGAGCACCTGGAAGAGCTCCATGTGTTGGGATTGAGACATCTGGGGATCTGGACGGGTGATGATGAGTCCAATTTCTTGGAGGGAAAGGCTCAGCTGAAGCTGTTCCACGTGACGACGTCACACCAATGGGAAATGTGGGACTACGTGGATATGTTCAGAGTTTTGGCTGACTTGCAGAAGGCGAAATATGAAGCTGCTGCAGCTGCTGAGAGCAACCAGTTGCCTCCTCCTCCTCCTTTCAAGCTGAGCATCGGTGGCGAGCCGGATTTGAAGCAGTTTGGCGATGCGAGCGCGCGCTCTGGCATTCCATTGCCAATGATGGGCCAGCTATGCGTGGAAGAGTGTGGTGAACACGGTGTGCAGAAGGCGTGTGAAAAGTTGTGGAGCATCTTGCCTGGCCTGCAGCTGGCCAGTCTCTCTCTGCATTGCTGTGACGGGAAGGAGGCTGGCAGGTTGGCGCGAAGTTTCATGAAGGAATTCGAAGGGAGAAACGAGACTGCAGCGCGCATGGAACTTTCTCTTTCGATGTCCCATCGAAGCATGGACACAGTTCTGGCGAGGCTGCGAGAGGCGGTTGGATTGACTCCAGTGGTGGATCGATCTAGCGAGCTGGGGACGCTTCCAGATGGGGATGTGGTCTTGCAGTTTGAAAGCGGTGGAGCTGAAGTTCGCGTATTCTGTCCTCGCTCTGGATGCTCCCATCAATCTCATCATAATACGAAGATGACGATGGAGAGGAAAAAGAAGAAGGGTGGATGTTTGATGATGAAGATGAAGAGGACAGTGATGATGACGATGATTATGGACCAGCGGCTAAGAGGGGCTGCTATACCAGCTAGGATGGATTGGTCCCTGTGAATTCGAGAAGGCACAATATTTATGCGTAAACAACCGTGATGTGCAGGTCAATGCATAACGACCCATTCACATCGGAGATCTGCGCTGGACGTACGCTTCTCGCAAATGCATGGGCGGGCAGCTGTGCGTCGGATGTGCGCCGAGCGCATTTTCTTCCATGTGAATGAGCCATAAGGCGAAGAAAGGATGCGTGACTTGTACTGCTTTGTTCAGATGATGAAATAAAGGTGTTTGTTCCTATTCTGTATTACGGGTCAATGCTAATTTGCTGTTGTGGATGGTGGCTGGGTCATTCTGCGACCCGTACCTTTCTTTTTGTTTGAGAATAGTTTCAGTTAGGGAAGCCTTCCAAACAGGGGGGAGGAATTCACCCTTTTTCGCCCCCTAAAAAGCTTTTTCAGGGCTAATTCAGGGACGAAACAACCTTATTTCAGTGGCGAAAAATCATCCTTCGTGTCCTGATTTCAGGGGCGAAAATGAGCTCAACCACTAATTCATGGCTTTTCGCCCCCTAATTCACTCTGGCTCGTTCCTTCCTTCCTCCCTTTCATTACGCAAGGGAACAGGCCGCGTCTCCTCTCTCTGTCTTATCTGACCAGTGAAGTGACCAGCAATAAAAAGTTTTCACCCTTCCCTTACATTGCGCCGTGCGCGTCGTCTCAGCTTTTGTTCCCAGCAGGCCAAGCCTCTTCTCTCGCTTCTCCCTCGCCCCCATGCAAGCAATATGCGTACGTACTGTAGCAATATGCGAACGGCCGCGCACAAACAACAAATCACTTTTGACAGGTTCCTTCGACTGCGAGAGTTTGCTTGCATAATGGGACGGGCAAAGAGAGGTGTCCATTATCCCTTTAGAAATACAAGCACTGCTATACAAGTAAGGAATTTTTCGTTGCTTTTTTCCTTCTATTTTTTTCCTCATACCTGAATTTCTGAACAAGCAGGAAGTGACCACTTTTTTCCTTCTTATTCAGTGGGTTTGAAAAAATTTTTCCTTCTACCTTTTTCTGCCTACTTGCGTTTTTTTTCCTCTTTCTTCAGAAAAGTTCCGTCAAACAAAAATTTAAAAATTTCCTTGTAGTTTTTCTTTGTAATTTTTATTCCTCCATTTCTCCCTACATCTTTGCTACATTTTTTTGATTGAATGTGGATTGTATAGTTTGATGGATTGTTGTAATAATGGAACGATTGATGGAATTGTTTGATGATTTGTTTGATTGATTGTTTCTTTGAGTGATGACTTTACTGTTTGCGGTAACGCGTGCATGTGGTGATGATGGTTTCTTTGATTGGATTGTATTCATTGATGGATTGTTGTAATGATGGAATAATGATTGATTGATTCCTTGTTTGAGTGAGTGATTTCTTTTGTTTTTTTGCGGTAACGCGTGCATGTTACTGAATGGTTGCTTGTAAAGTTATTCATCATGTGTTACTTTGCCTGCACAGTACTATCTTTGGTCCAGTGTTATTTTAAGTTGGTGAGGTTTATGTGTCACTCTCTGGGGTAGCTTTGTACACAGGGGTGAACCAGCTTCGATTTGGCCTCGCCCACGGGCCATCCAGCATCTACTAAGTGCTGGCGAAAATTGGGAGAAATTTATTCGCTCAACTCTACTGAAACTGCAGGCGGCCTGGGGTTGGCCAGCGGGCCAACCCGGAGACCTAGCGGGTGAGGTGATTTCAGAGCTGGCTAATCCCAGTTTATATTACCTCAGATAGTAACTCATAAGCCCCACAGACTAAAAGTTTCCCTACCCTCAGGCCACCCACAGGCCACCCGGAAACGATAGTAAGTGCTGGCGGAAACTGCCCCACGGGCGGGCCGAGGGTGGTCTAAGGCCTAAGGATAGCCTGGGGCCTAGCCTGTGAGGCCATATCGTGGGTTGACCACTGCTCTCTTTATGTGGTTATGTAATAATGTTACCTTCATCGGTATCACCTGTCCATATGTAAGAGATTTCTGCTTGCTTGCCTAACATACCCAATTTACCCCAGAGAGTGGCCCATTGGCCCCACAAACTGCAAGTCACCCTCACCCCCCGGGCTGTCTGAGAGCTGTGCTCAGGCCATGCGTGCTCTCGAGTTTTAGGTAAGGGTTATTAAAACCAACCCATGCATACATGGGGTTTTAAGGTTTTGTTGTAGTTACCCAAATTAACGGAAATGTAATCGAAAATTTAACTGTTTCAAATTAACGGAAATTCCTTCTATTTTAAGAAGGACAATATTTTAATTTTTATAACTAATTTACTTGAGCATAGATTGGAATATAGTCGCTTAATGGATAGGAAAGCAGTCATAGGTTGCTTGAACGAAGAGTTGTTGAGTGCTGGGTTGGCGGAGCGGGTGTGCGATAGGAGCAGCTACCGCGGGTAGAGGTGGGTGTGGGATAGACCGAGTTTTGGGGGGGGGGGGGGGGTGGGTGGGATAGAAGTAGCTGCTGCAGGTAAGCGTGGGTAGGAATGGGTAGGAGTGGCCTTTGGTAGGGTAGGAGTGGCCTTTGGTACGTATGTAGGTGTGTTTTGGCCGTGTATGTAATAGTGTGTCTTGCCAAGTATGTAAATAATCCAAAATAAATGATCTCAGTGCACTGGAATCATTCGGTATAAGTGCTGATCGTGCTCTGCTTGAATGTGTAAAGCAAGTAAACAGCAGTAGTGTAAACGCAGTGGAATGAAGTGAGCATCAGAAATAAAGATAGGTTGAAGAATGGTAATTTTTTTTAATGTCAAAGATCATGTAAGTAAAGTCAGGGTTATAAACCCTGACTTTACTATAAACTTTACTTTACTTTACTTTACTTTACCCTGACTATGGTTATACCCTAGGAAAACCGGCTAGCTGTCATGATCAAAAGGAGAAATTGTGTGACTGAGGTCATCCGAGTGTGTAGTCAAATGGTTAAGGCGCTTGGCTGGAACTGGAGAGGTCCAGGGTTCGATTCCCTGGCACATTCGGCAAATTTTCCTTCTCGATTATAAGTCACGTAGATATCGTCAAAAGGTCGTCAAATACACTGGTTGTCCAATGAAAAATGAGACTATGATACTGATTAACCAGTGAGAAATGATAATAATGCATAGCTAACAGTCAATTGAAACTAAAATCTCTGTAAAATACAAAAATGAAATCACTCTGAAATCACTGAAATACATGCGAGTTACAGAAAAAATGCACCGCAAGATTCAAAACAACCAACACGAAAGACTGCAAACTGTGCAACGCAGCATTCAAAACAACCAATACAAAAAACTGCAACCTGAAAACGAGTCAATACTTACTGACTTGTGAAACGCAACATTCAAAACAACTAATACATACAAAACAACTAATACAAAAGACTGCAAAACTGGACACGAGTCAATACTTACTGAACATGTGTAGGAACTTCAAAACTGAATATGTAGGAATTGGCGAAACAAATGAAGGAAGAGCCAGATAATAGAGGAAATTTTGGCGAAATATAAGGCAAAAATTTTGAAGGAAATGAAACACGCAGAAAAAAGATTGCCTAAAATAAAGGAAGAGCCTTTTTTTTTCATTCAATTTCGTGAAATAGAAGGACGGTTCCTTCTATTTCATTTTGGGTCGATGAAATACAAGGTAATCATTAAAATCCTTCTCTTTCACAAATAGAAGGAAAAAATTTAGCAGGAAATAGGCATATAGAAGGAAATTTTAAAAAAAATTTAGTACTTAGCAGTGAAATAGAAGGAAAAAATAGAAGGAAATTTTTAAAATCATGGAGTGAGATTTTTGACTGAAATAGAAGGAAAAAATTGGGGAACTAAAAGGAACGTTTAGAAGGAAAAAAATATAATTTCCAAGTATAATAGAAGGAAAAAATAGAAGGATCTCAGACGAGTTCCTTCAATTTCACATTAGAAGGATCGCTTGTATTATTAAAGGGTTACAGAACCCTGATTTCAGGGCACCTTTTTCGCTCCCTAAAACTTTCTTTTTCGCCCATGAATTCACGGTTTTTACCTGAATTCAGGTACCGTATTTCAGGGTAACTAGGGGGCGAAAAAGGGTGAATTCCTCCCACCTATTTGGACGGCTTCCCTTAGCACACAATGCATATGTAGGTACCGCACATAGGGCGTACGTGCAGCACTGCAGTAATGCAACAGTATCCATACCTGTACGCTAGGATGTACAGTACATATATATTGTACTACTGTTCAGATATGGATACTGTCTCATTTTGATACTTGCCGCAGCAAGGTGTGTGCTGTTTTCAGATATAGTCTTCTGAGTGCAACTGAAGATTATTGTGATGGTACATAGTGAATGAAATGGAAGATGCAGTAGAAGCTCCTCGCAAGAGAAGAAAGGTGTCATCTCTCCCTGTAAAGCCAGCTGGTCACAACTCAACTGCTTCCATATCTCATCTTCCTCCAGAGATCTGGGGCAAGATTTTCTCCTACGTGCGAGCAACAGGAGCGAAGGATGCGAGCAGGCTGGAACGCACGAACAAGGCCATCAAGAAATTCGCTTGGCTTGGGGTGAAGCACATGAAAGTTTTTATCAGCAGGGATGAGTTCAGAGTCTACGCCGGGCCAGAAAAGGGAGTAGTTTCATCAGCGCGATGTGAAGATGCGAAGCCGGTTGATAAGGACTTGGCTCCGCTCGATGTTTTTTGGAGGAAAGCGCTCAATCTTCAGCACATTCTGATTGCACTGGAGAGTGGAAGAGCAGACGATAGAATCGAGACGAATTCTGTGACGAGGAAGTTGTCGCGACTGTTACGCAAGCAGCCGAGATCTATCAATGCAGTCAGCTTGGAGGCTCGTTCCTTCGATTCAATCAACTCTGCGCGCAATCTTGGCCTGTTTCTGCGCGCTCAAGGTGAAAATTTGCGTCATTTCAGCATGCGATTCGCTGATAGGCTTTCTTATTTGAACTACAAGAAGAGTGGCAAGTGCTGGAGATGGATCAATTGCTATCTGAACGGGGGTCGACATTTGGAAACGTTGGATGCGGGTGATCTTAGTGTCTCTAATTGTTGTATCTGTCACATGAACCGCTTGAAAGAACTGAAGATTGGAGGAATAGCGAAGAATTTCTTTGGATTTTCTGCTGGTTTTCTTGGAGATCTGGTGAAGTTGCAGAATGCGAAGAGTGGATTAACTTCATCGTTCCATCTCTCGATTGTGAAGAAGGTTGCTTTGTCAAGTTTTCTCCGCAGTTTTGGAAGTTTCCGCTCCCAGCCGCTTCCGATGATGACAGAGCTCTTCTGCAAACTCGATCGTTGGCGTCCGAAGTGCAATAGCCCCGCTGATTTCATGTGGAATCCATGGCGCAATCTGCCTCGAATGCGTCGGGTTCATTTCCAGTTTGCGCCTGACGCACGTCTGAATGAAGACCATCTGCGCGATCTTGCCCTTGTGACGCGCACTTTCCTGGAAACTTACGAAAACTGTGAGGATGGGGAACGAAGCATGAAATTCTCGAAAATGAAGATTGCGGAAAAGGGTGATCAGTCATCGAAAGAAGAGAGGGGAATTGCGTTGCGAAATGCGGTGGGACTGGTACCGGTTGTGGATCGGTTGGATCGAATTGGTAGGCAGCGGCGTGGCGTCTTTCTTTCCTACCGCAGCGGCAACGCCACTGTTGCATTTCAATGTGCTGGTGCTGAATAATGTGACGTACAGTACGTACGTACTGTCCTACGCACTACGTGTATTCAAGTGACTGATATTCCGGTAGTTGGTTACGCACCATCCTGCGTACTGTACAGTACATGTAGGCCAATGTGCAAACGGATAAGAATTATTTGTTCTACTTGTTGGGAGTGGTGCTTTTGCAATGCTTGGGTAACTAGTAGTACATACTACATAGTACGTACGAGAGCCCATGAAATGTCTTGTTGGTTTCTACCTTGTTGGTAATGTTATTTGCCGGAAGGTACATGCCCTTGTGCTTTTAGCTTATACTGTAGTGAATGAAGATGGCTGCCCAGGCTTCCAATATCTAACGTTGAATGTTGGAATGTCTACGTAAGAATGTTGAATATCTACGTAAGAATGTTGGAAGTGGAAGGAGGCACAGCTAGTAGGACGCGCTCATCATCCATCACCATCTCTCATCTTCCACCTGAGCTGTTGAAAAAGATCATTTCTTATGTGCCACTGGCTGGAGCCAAGAATGCAAGCACACTCGAGAAAGTCAGCAAAGGATTCAAGCAGTTCGCTTGGCTCCAGGTGAAGGAGCTGAAGATGAGGAAGACGGAAGAAGATGATGGCCGTTTCCAGTTGTGGAATGGCAATGGGTGGAGCAGTGGAACTGAAGATATGGAGGGTGCACTGTCTGCTCTCTGGAAGAAAGCTCGAAGGCTGGAAAAATTTGATTTGGATAGAGTAAGCGACGCAGTGATGGGGAAGCTGCTGGAGCTTATGAAGAAAGAACCAAGGACCATCAGATATGCCAACTGCTACGAACTCGCTGCTGGCTCCTCTTCTGAGCTTGCACCATCCTTCAAGCTGCTCCTGAGCGCATGCCATAATTTATCGTATCTCACCCGTGCCAACATTGACCCTTCTCTTGGTCACATTGATGTGTGTTCCTCTTCGATGGAGTGTGGGCAGCTGGAATCAGTTCAGACTACCCCTTCTCATCCTCTGACACCTGACGGCTTTCTGGCTGGGAAGGTTCAGCTGAAACAGCTGATATTCGCCGAAAGAGGCTGGACGCAGAAAGATTTCACTGCTCTCTTGTCTGCTTTGGCACAATTACAGCAGCTGAAAAACGAAGCACTAGCTTCAGGAACAGACGTGCCTTCTCTTGACCTCAGCATTGGCTCCAGGCAGATCTCGAACTTCCTTTCTGCTGCTGTTTCTCTCAACGCCCCTTTGCCGATGATTACCCGGCTGACTCTCCCGATCATTTCCGCTCGTCATTTTCGAGACACACCTGAAGGTATTCCACAAGTCTCTGCTTGTGTGGGTTCAGTCGCTGAGCATGTGAAACTTTGGGGGCTTTTGCCCAATGTCGAACGTGTATGTACCAGTCTGGACTATCCCGCAGAACCAGAAGAGTGGCTTTCTTTCTTCAGTGCGATGGCGCAAAGTTTCTTGGAAGCATTCAAAGATCATAATGATGAGCGAACGAAGATTGTTTTGTTCGATCGCGCAAGTTCACCCACTGCCAATACAAGGATGGCGGTCTTTTCTGCTCTGCGAGAGAGAATTGGTTTGCAGCCTATGCTTGCACAGATGGACGAAGCTGATCCTGACGGACTGCTACTTATGTATTTCCACGGAAAAGCAAGAGTTACCTTTTGCGAACTGCAGGAATGAATACAGTAGCGGAAAGAATAAGAAGTTGTTGAGAAGAAGAGAGAAAGTATACGTGCATACGTGTAGTTGTTGGGTTTCTTTGGTTCGATAGCGTTGGAGCGATGTCCCTGCTGTCAGATCCCGCCGATGCGTCTTTTACTCTTGTGTATGCATGCAAATAAGGCTTCGAATAAAGTTTCGAACAGGTGGTTGGTTGTGAAGTAGCTGTGATTCTGACGGGATTCTTTTTTATCCCGCGCTTTTCTTCTGCTTCCTCGCTTATCGATCTTTAGTGACGTGCTGTGATATGTGATATCCTGTATTTTCTTGATGTGGCCTTTTGCAGATCGATGACGAAACATGGCAACTGCATCCGAGGTGCCTCGTAAACGAAGAAAGTTGACGGTGAATTCAGAGGAAGGATACGAAGCGCGCCGTATGTGCCCGAAGACACTCACCATCTCTCAACTTCCAGCTGAAGTCCTGGAGAAAATTGCATCCCACATCACCCGCTTCAAGGATGCGAGCAGACTGGAGCGAGTGTGCAGACGCCTCAAACCGTTTGCTTGGCTGGGAGTACAAGAGATGAAGCTGATGGCGAAGGGCAGAGAATTCCGAATTCACGAGGGGCCGGAAAGTATTGAGAAGGCGAGATACGACAAGGCTAGAGGGATGGATGGTGGTGCGCTGTCTGCTCTGTGGTCTAAAGCACGGAAATTGCGAAAAGTGCAAGTTAGGCAGGAGAGCCGTAGGGGAAATAAGATCGAATTGGATTCTTTGATGCGAAGGCTGCTGAAGCCGATGGAGAAAGAACCGAGAAGGATTGATACAGCCTCCTTCTACGTTACTTCCCGGGATCTTGTGGCGTCTCAGGCGACATGGCGCTTTCTTTGTGCATGTGGGGAGCATCTGCGTCGTTTAAAGATAAATTTTTTTGCCGCCTATCAAGTGACAACTGGCTACAACGGAGTATACTCAAATATTCAGATGTTACCTGCTGCACTGATGAAGTTGCAGCGCGCCAAGGATGAGGCATCAGTTGTGAGCCCTGCTTCTCCACTCAAACTCAGTGTCCGAGTGGAAATCAAAAGCTTTGAAACTTTTGCTTCTGCACTTTCGAGTGGCGCGCCTCTGCCAATGATTGCAGCTTTGTCTTTCCAGCCTGTGTTCGGTGATGAAATGACTCGGAATAGTTGCATGGATTTCTGGCGCGTTCTTCCCAACCTTCTACTGATCGATTGGAATCCCATTTTGGTACGCAATAATTATCCCGAAAGTTTAATCAGTATTGGCGTTATGGTTCGCAGTTTCTTGGATGCGTACGAAGACAGCGAAGGAGGGAAGCGGTGTATGGAATTCAGCCGGGTGTTCGGGATGAAGCCTGGGGAGGAGGCATCGGCTTGTGAATCCATTCGAAACGCGATGGGTTTAGTGCCTGTACTCGATCGATTGGATCAGCGTCATCAATGCGGCGGTCAGGATGGTGATGACAATATTGTGCTGTCTTATGCCAGTGGCAACGCTACCGTCATCTTTCGCCTTTGAAGCGTTTGTTATGCATGCATATGCAATGCACTGTACGTTCAGTACGGGCAGTTCGTTCGGTTCAACTTCTTGCGATAACAATTTATGCGTAGTATGATGATACGATCCATAATTATATCTTCGTAGTTGCTCGCTGTGTGTGATGTGGTACGTACGTACGTATAGGGAAGCATTGTTTAGGTCGTTGCGGTTTTTGTTCCTGATTGGTGTACGTACAGCACAGTTGAATACAGTGTTTGTTCCGTCATCTCCTGTTTAGTTTACGTTTTGTGAATGCTGGCCTAAAGAGCTGGACACGGGTTGTGATATATCCCGAGCATAGTACTGTATCGTTTCTTTGCCGTAGTTTGGCTGTTGTTACTATTTTTCCACGTACGGTACACGCGTGGTACCGTACGTACGTACACGGTACAACAATGTTTTATTTGCAGAGAAGAAAACGCGAGTGTCAAGTCAGAGAAATGGCAGAGGCTTTGGAGGTGCCTCAGAGAAAAAGAAGGAAGCTGTCGCCTCAATCTCTGGAGACTCCAGCTGATCACATCTCAACTGCTTCCATCTCGCATCTTCCTCCTGAAGTTCTGGGCCGAATCCTGTCTCACGTGGCAACAGGAGCGAAGGAAGCGAGCGAATTGGAGCGAGTCTGCAGGGCATTCAGGCCGTTCTCTTGGCTCGGAGTGCGCGAGGTGAAGCTAATCGTATACAAGGATGAGTGCCGAATGCACGACGCACCAAGGGAACTGTTCCAAGACTCGCGCGAAGAAGCTAAGAAGATTGACAGCCGCTTACGGGCGCTTTCTGTGTTCTGGATGAAGGCTCGCAATCTACAGGATGTTCTCATTGAACAGGTGGACCGGTTCAGCTCGGATGGAAGAGATGGAGGTGAGCTAGAAGTGGTGTCCAAGAAGCTGCTGAAGTTAATGCGAAAGGAGCCGAGACCGATCTGTCGAGTGGGCTTCAGGGTTTTCTTTCCCGATGTATACAAGACGTACGGCGTGGCAGCGATGAACTGCAAGGATGAACTGATGGCGTCTCGCTCGTTTTGGCGATTTCTTCGCGCATGTGACCAGCAGTTGGTTTACTTGGAAATCTGGCTGTCAGAGTATGTGACGGAGAAGCGGAACGCTCGATGCTGGAAACGGATCATTCGCTATCTGGATGGAGGCAGGAACTTGCAGTCGCTGCGTGTTAGCGTGCTCTATGTTATGGATGATGGTGTGCTGTCCAAGATGAGCCAATTGGAGGAGTTGGTGGTTGCCCTGCCAATGAAGACGGATGCAGCGATCTTTTTTGACGCTCTGGCCCAGTTGCAGCGTGCCAAAGATGAAGCTGCAGCCCTGGGTGTTCCCGTTCCGGCGCTCAAACTCAGAGTTGGCAACGAGGTTTTATTCTCTCAGGTTGCCCGTGGTTTTGCGAACGCTACCACTCCACTCCCATTGATCACTACGCTGGAGTTTACGCTTGTGCTGTCTGGAAGTCCGTTCGCTGCTCTGACACGCGCCGACTGTTTTCAGATGTGGCAATCTCTGCCCAATCTCCAGAAGATAGTCTTGGACATGGTGTACTTGAATGTTGAAGATGACAGCTTTGCACGCCTGGGTTATCTGGTACACAGTTTCTTTGAAGCCTACGAGGCAGCGGAGGGGGAGGAGAGATGCATGCAGTTCGAGCGCGTGGTTCAGCATGAAGATCACGTGCAAGGCCTGTGTTCTCCGCTGATAGGGACGATTGGGCAAGCGCCGGTTCTCATTCCTGTGCAGGCCGCTATCTTAGGCGACATAAGGTTCCCAAAGGGAAACGCCACTGTTGTGTTCAAGGGATGCTATTTCTAAGTCAGCTGACTAAACTATACAATCGTGCTGTATTATTCCAGTGGCAACGCTACCCTACAGTATATATATATATATAGGGTGTCCCATAATAAACTCCGGGGCTTTCCGCGGTAATAACTCTCGAGCTAAAGCCCAGATTTTAATGCGGTTTTTTGCATTATGTAGCCAAGGCTTCAACTTAGATGCAGGCAAAATTTTATGATTCTACTTCAATTAGAACTGGTTCAAAACAGCTACATACATTCTAGCCTCCAATTTCTATGGACTTTCCCCCAAACAAGCAAATTCGGCACATTTTCTGGCATAATTTGCTATCAACCCCTGCCAATTTTGTTCTAAGAACCTCAGAGCAATCCACATAAGAACTTGACGTGTGGATGTCAATTCAAAGTCGAAGCGTAAATGCAAATTTGAGTTATCTTAAAACCGCAATTCTACAGTACTGAGGGAAAAACTGCAAAAAACGGGACCAAAACTTTGAAGGCCATAAAACCATAACCAATGAAGCTACGCAGATGAAATTTTGCATGTATCTAAGTTGAAGCCTTGGCTACATAATAGAAAAACCGCATTGAAATCTGAGCTTTAACTCAAGAGTTGTTACCGTTGAAACCCCCGGAGTTTATTATGGGACACTCTGTAGTATGTAATGTACGTACCTACATGGATGCTCAATTCGTGTGATGTGTGCGTTCCCTACGATGGTAAAAATAGTTAGGAATGGTATGGTATCGTAGGAATGTTTGGTGTTCGTTCTGGTTCTAGTTCTTGATTGATCTTACAGCTGAAAACAATGTTTGTTACGTCATGGGCTGTACTACATTTGTTGTGATTGGCCAAAAGAGCTGGACACGGGTGGCCATACATCCCGGGCATCACATAAAGCATATCTCGCTTCTTTTTCCCGTAAACTTTGCTTGACCTGTTATCGTCAAGCTTTGTTCGTATTATTGGCAAAATGCAGCCTTCTGCCCTGTATTCTACGCACTGTGGTGCTTGTTTTTGCGTATTCTAGATTTGAACACGGAGGACTTTCTGACCTTGGTGCCTAATGGAGACTGTTTTAGACGCGCCCGCCAAAAGAAGAAGGTTGAAAGTGGAAGGAAGCATAGCCAGTCGAACGCGCTCATCATCCATCGCCATCAGTCAACTTCCAGCTGAGTTGCTGAAGAAGATCATTGCCTATGTGCCAGTGGCTGGAGCAAAGGACGCTAGCAAACTGGAGAGAGTGAACAAGGCATTCAAACAGTTCGCGTGGCTCCAAAGTGAAAGAGATGAAGATCAGCTTGGTGGATGCACTCGCTTTCAAATTGTGGAATGGCAGTGGTTGGAGTAGGAAAATTTGCACGCTGGAAAATGCTCTGCCTGCTTTTTGGATGAAAGCTCAGCAGCTGGAAAAGCTTGATCTGCAAGTGGCAAACGTGACCGTGATGGGGAAATTGCTGGAGCTTATGGAGAAAGAACCGAGGATGATCAGAAGTATTCAGTTGATCGGCAGTGATGGTGTGCTGGGTGTATCATCCACTGGAAGTTTTCTGCACAGGTGCCGTAATCACCTTCTGGAGGTCACCATTGGAAACATCAATCTTTCCCAAGGTCATGCCGCTGTGTTGCTGTTGGCCTCTTTGGCAGAGTGCGAGAAGCTCGAATCTCTCAGCCTGTTCGCCTCTGGTCGTCAGAAGCCTTGGGACTTTCTTGCTGAGAAGATTCAATTGAAAAAGCTTGAAATTTTGGCGTGTGAAGGATGGAAGTGGAAGGACACTGATGTCACCGCCATTGTGTCTGGTTTGGTTCAGCTGCAACAGGCGAAGAGCTCATCTTCTTTGGGAATGAACGCGCCTTCTCTTCAACTACTTATTGATTCGTTGGAGTTTCTTCCAGCTGTTGTCACCATCAGCATTTCGATGCCAATGATTACCCAACTGGTCATGACTAGAATTCCGCAAGACTCTCCACCAAATGTTGCCTCGTTCTCTCAGTACCGGAACTTCTGGCGCCTTTTGCCAAATCTCCAGCAGTTCAGCGTTGGTGTGATGGATCTACCTGCGGAGTCGGAAGAGTGGTTTTTCTTCTTCAAAGCAATGACGCTCAGCTTCTTGGCGGCGTATGGTGAGATGGATGACGACAGGTTAACGGCGATTGCTTTCGAACGACTTGGTTCCACCCCAGCGAAAAGAATGGCAGCCGTTTCCTTCTTTTCCGCATTGCGAGCTCGGATTGACTTGGAGCCTGTGGTGGATCGGATCGCTGAGCTGGAGACGGAAAATAATCTGCAAGGACCAAAACCGCTGCTGGTCTATTTCTGTGGCCATGCATCAGTGTCCTATGGGTCAGTGTGACACGTACACATACGTGGAAGAGTGGATGTAACTAATGCAATGTACTGTACAAGAAATATGTAAGTCCCTCATTCTGGATGTGAAGCCACTTCGCGTCGGCGCAAGTAGGCGCGAGTTTAGGCGCAGGTAGAAGTCGCGTCCACTTTGCGCGGCGTCGCGCTCGCGCGATTTGGCGCGAGACGGGGGGGGGGGGGGAAAGGGGTAGGTCACAGGCAACTAACGCCACTTCACGCCAGCGTAAGTTGACGCGAGGAGGGATGCGCGAAAATAGGAACCCTGCCTGCTGTTGCTGCCTGCCTGCCACAGGTTCTCTTCTTTCCTCTGTTTACTTTTGCTGCTGCTGACCCCGTCACCAACCCCATTAAAAATAAAATGACCAATAGACCTACGTACGTTTTGTTTTTATTCATTACATATACACTTGCATTCCTCAATCTTAGCTACCATTGTTCATGTAAGTAAATTCAAGAAACGTATCGATTATACGTACAAGGGTCGTGCTTCAAGACAGAGTATAAATCTCACAACAAAAACGTTCAGTAGCAAAGCGGCAAATGCCTGTCAAACACGGGAACATGAACGAAGTTGGAACGGGAACATTATTTACCTAAAGTATAGTTTCCAGTTTGCGTGAGAGTAAGTAAGAAAGAATGTACAAAAATACTCATTTGTAACACACACACACATGATACATACAGGCCAGCAAAGCTAAACAACAAAAATACGACAAAATTTTTTAAAAAACAATCAAAAGTCATGGGCCGCCTTATTTATTTTGAGGTTGACGGATTTCAGAGTGATAGGTGCATGACGGACTTCCCAAAAATACCTCGCTATTTTTCGATTCGAGTGGCCTATCTTGTTCAGTCTGAATAATTTCTGGTCTCGTGCGGGAAAACGCGTTTTCGTCGCTGCTTAGATGGGGGCAATGAAGCGTAGGGCATTCTATTCTAGCTGACAAGCATAAGCAGCGTCATTGCAAACGGAAGAAAGAATGGAAGGCAGACAACGGCCACCGAGCCAGAAGAGAAAAACACGCTCTGGTTCGTAGCATACTACGTAGTACGCACATTACATACCACACCCACTAGTAGTGCTGGTTGCTTCCCTCTGACCTCTGACCTCGCCAGACACAGCAGCCGCAAAAGTTTGGCTACCTTCCAATCAACAGAAACGCGGGAAGAGAAGGAGAGAGCGGGATTATCGTTTGCTATAATGCTTGCCTGCGCACACTACTAATTGTTTTCCTGCTGAGGAGAAGGGAAAAGGGGGGCCAGTTTTTCAGGCCACTGCTGGTCACTTCTTGTTCCTGACACGCCGCGCGACGCCGCTGCAAATTTGACGCGGCTTGGCTTCCGACTTGACGCGGCGCGAAGCCGACGTGACGCGAAGTGAACGAGAAGTCACTTCGCCACTTGCGCCAACTGCTAGAATGAGGGACTTACTTCTCTCTTGTACCGTATGCGGATGTGACATCAGTGATAGAAATTGGAAGCGCCACCATCATCATGTACGTACTTCGTTAACCTTCATTCATCATGCACTTTCCATCTCTGAAAGAAATCGTGTTCAGCTGATATTCAGAATATTGCGCGTCTTGTGTCATGATCTGTGAAAGTTCATTCATTTATTACGTAAAGCGTGCGCAAGGTACATCATGTATATGTACGTACATACTTTGAGCAGTAAATGAAATAATAAAAATATGAGAAATAATAGTAAATATATGAGGGGAGTTCAATGCAAATGAGTAAAGAGGGATGCCCAGTGTCAGCTCTCGAAAACAGCTCTCTTGCAGTGTTCGATTTTCGATCATTTACGTCGTGTTACGCTGTGCTGTATCGCTGTGTTGTCCTTCTCAGGAAGGGCAAAGATTTGTTCTTTGGGTCAACAATGGCTGCACATGCCTCAGAGCTTTCGTATCAATCTCAGCTCAACTTCATCGGTCACAAGATCAGCCTTTCCGATTTGCCTGCTGAAGTCCTGGAGAAGATCATCTCCTACTTGCCATTGGCTGCCAAAGACGCCATCAAACTGGAGAGAGTCAGCAGAAGCTTCCAACCTTTTGCCTGGCTCCAGGTGAAAGAGCTGAAGATCAGGAAGATGGAAGAACATGGGCGTTTCCAGTTGTGGAATGGGTATGGATGGGGAAAGAGAATTCACGCGGTCGAAGATGCGATCTCCGCTGTCTGGATGAAGGCTCCCAACCTGGAGAAGGTCCATCTGGTTCTGGGGAAAGAGGCAGTGGTCTGGAAGCTGCTCGAGCTCATGAAGCGAGTGCCCAGGAACATCAGGGCTGTCAGCTGGGAAGACAGAAGCGATCGCACCTTCTTCGCCCCGTCCATCGGCCCGTTTCTGCACGCTTGCCGACGTAGTCTGAAGTCTCTCCACGTGGCCAAGGTGGACAACCCCGAGTTTCTTCGCATTCTAGGCCAGTACCTGAAGGCGTGCGACAAGATGGAATCGATCAGTCTGGCTCATTCCCGTCCGTTGATGCACTTCGATCTTTTGTCCAGAAAGAGTCAGTTGAAGACGCTGGAGGTTACGCGGGTGGATGATTGGGAGCAGATCGATTTCGCAGCCTTCTTTTTCGGTTTGGTGCAGTTGCAGAAGGCGAAGGATGAAGCCTCAGCTCTGGGCATGGCTGTTCCATCTCTCAAGCTGTTGCTGGGTTGCAGTCCATCGCTCGACCCTCTCGTCACTACTGCCGTCGCCATCAACGCTCGGTTGCCGATGATTGGAGAGATCTCCATGGTGCGCTGCCCTCATACCTTTTTGGGGGAGCTGTCTTCGTTTCGTAGGCTCTGGCATCTTCTGCCCAATCTCCAGCGCTTCTCTTGTGGCAGAGTTTTTGTTCCCTATCTGGACGGCATGACTTTCTTCGGCAAGCTGGAGTATCTGGTGTACTTGGCAGAGTTGGTGAGAAGTTTCCTGGAAGTCTACTCCTCGGTGAGCTGACGAAGCAGATCGGGTTGACGCCAGTGGTGGATGGCATCAGAGTCATGCGCCATATTTGCAACCCTGGAGATGTCTTCCTGTTTTACCGCAGTGGAAGCGCCACCGTGAGCTTTGAGATGGACAGAAAATAGGGCTGGTTGAGTACTCGTCGTAACTGGAAACGGAAAGGATCAAATGAGAAGAACGGTTTTCGGCTGTGTTGTTCTAGTTCTTGGCTGTTCTAGTTCTTTTACTGTTTTACTGTGTTTGATGTTTAGTATTTCAATTGATGTGTGATTGAGATGGTCTGGCCTGGCACTTTTTGCATAATTGTACATTGTACCGATAAGTCATCAAGTTTTTTCTTTTGTTTCTATGTACGTGAACGTTTGCTCTTTCACTTGGAAAAAGCTTTTGTTTTGGCTTGTTGCTTTATTTGAGCGTAATGTGGTGGACAGGACCAACGGCGTTGCACGTATACGGATACGAACGTAGTACTGCACGTACACACACCTACACTTTGCAGTACATACACAAGTACATATGTAGGAACGCATTATAGTACGAACCTGCGTACTTTCTGTTTGGCTAACTCAACCTCAAGTTCCTGTATGCAATTTTTTCATTAGCAATTTCAGGTCAGAAGCCATGGATGCCGATCTTATGTTATAAGAAGAAGCCGTCTCTGTCTTTGCCAACCTGAAGAGTCCAATTCAGCCGTCTGCTGCCATCTCCGATCTGCCAGCTGAGCTGCTGGTAGAGATCATCTCTTTGTCCCAGTGGATATGGAGCCAAAGACGCGACTCAACTGGAAGGAGTGAGCAGAATGTTCCAAGTCCTTTTCATGGCTGATAAATGTATAACGGTTTGATGATTGAAGCGGAAGATTTTGTGGGATGGATTCAACAACACTGGAAGAAAGCGTCTATTGGAGCTTTGAAGATGTGCTTCGTGTGTGCAGCGACTGCGTATTGGAGCATAGCAGGTGAACTATTTGCTCATAGATGCATCGGCTGCGCTCTTATCCAAGCTCAAATCGGTCAACGGCGATTATTCTGAACTTCCAACCAATGCAGCATTATTACTGCTGACCAGCCTCCCTCTTGAACTGTTTGCACTTTTGGTCGTTAGGGATTTTCGCCGAATTGACTTGGACTGTTTGTTCCTAAATACTGCCAACTTCAAAATTTGGATTTCGCAAAGTCCTGTGTTTGTGTCTTTCTTTTTTTCCGAGGAAGGCAGGACGAGGACACACAACCAAACGAAAGGAAAGAATAAAAAGAAGAGCAAGAGCGGTATGATGCGAAACTTCTGCGAGAAATCAACTCAGCTGACCCTCGCCAAATAATGATCGAAAGGACAAGGTGAACTGGTTGCACAAGTGGATCGCGATCGCAATAAGGTGGAATATGGCGTCTTTACTTTGCAGTCCGACGTATTCTTCATCTTATTCCCCAACCATCAACGATCTCCCTGCTGAAATGCTGGAAAGGATCATCAGTTTCTGCCCTGACACGCCAAAGGATGCCATGCTATTGGAATGCGTTAGAGCAAGGAGCTCCTGAACAGTTGATCACACTGCAGTGAGATGCATCCGAGGATGGTGAGAAGGGTCAGTTTGGCGGGATCCAATTACTGCAGCGAGCCTTTCTCTCCGCTCATTGGCTCGTTTCTGCACGCCTGTCGAGCCAATCTGCTTCATGTTGATGCGCAAGAAGCGGAAAAGTTGACGGAGCGAGACTTTCCAGGTGTAGCTTTTTGCCAGATGCTGGCCAATGGGTTGGCAGAGTGCCAGAGGCTGCGGTCACTTTCCTTGCCGAAAGTTCTGCTCTGCTTGAAAGAGCGAGATGAACGCCTGGGTCACGATGCTTTGGCGGCGATGGTTCGATCTTTACTATTTCGTACTGGTGCGATGGAAGAAGAAGAAGATAGACGAGTGGAAATCCAAGTGACTGCGGAGAAAGGTGTTTACAACTTGGGGGATAAACTTGGAAGAGCGCTTGGACTAGTGCCAGAGCTGGATAAATCCCGTCTACATCATCTGCTGGAGTGCAACCGAGGAGATGTCTTCTTATCTTTCCGCAGTGGAAGGGGCAGGGTGGAATTTGTGCGTTGTGATTGATTGATGTGATTTCATACTTTGCTTACCATTTTGAATTTTGAAGTATTAGCGGCGTACGCTCGGCGTGCAGGAGCGTTCTCAGGGCGTACGACGGGCGTCTGGATGCGCTTTTCTTAGTCTGCACTGAATAATGGGTGATCAAATCAACGTGGGGTGTGATGTGAGTAGTTGTATTTATAGTTAGTATGTATCCACTTTTGACGAGTAAAATATTTTCTTTCGGCGTTACTCATTTGGTTCATGTGCGGTTACTGCCATGCCATACTATACCCTATTGCATGTGTATGTACAGTGTAATCAAGTTTATTCCCTTCTTTAGGCGATAATACTTGAAACACCGGCTTGTCTATTGGACCTGAACTGGTGGAGGAGATAGTGGAATGGAGTTGACCACCTCTCAACTGCAGCGGAACAGCTCAACGCAGTCAGCTTCCATCACTCATCTTCCACTGGAAGTACTGAGAAAGATCATCTCCAACGTTCCTGTGAGTGGAGCCAGAGATGCGAGCAGACTGGAGCGAGTCAACCGGGCGTTCAAGCCGTTCGCCTGGCAAGGAGTAAAGCAGATGAAAATTGGACATGTATTGTTTTGTAAAATGTGGAATGGGAGCAAGTGGCAGTATTTTCGAAAAGACGAAGGCGGCGACGGCTTCATGATGTCGATTGCTGCTTTTTGGACCAAGGCGATCAATCTTCAGCAGCTCGAAATTGGGCGTATGGATGAGAGAATTTCGGAGCTTCTGATGGCCAACCTGCTGCAGCTGATGGAGATGAAGCCACGGGCTATCGTCAAAGTTGTGTTCTACCCTGGGGGCCAAGTGTACTATCAGCGGGCCTTTTTCGCCCCTTCAACAGGGCCATTCATCGACTCATGCAAAGATCATTTGCGCAGTGTTTTTGTCATGGGAGTCGATGTAAATAAAGGAAGCGTTCAGTGCTGCCGACTGCTGACGAAGTACCTTGCCGGATGCGACCGCCTAGAAGTGCTCCATCTTCCTCGTTGGTTGCGTTTGAAAGACTGCAGTTTCTTCGCAGGAAAGAGCCAGCTGAAGCGCTTCATATGTTCGACGCATGAATGGGACGCATCCGACTGGGGGATTTTGTTCAAGGGTTTGGCTGAGTTGCAGAAAGCCAAGGATGAAGCTGCTGCAGAGAGAAGCCAGTCGTCTCCTCCACTCCATCTGAAGCTGAATGGTGGCATCGGTTTCGGGAGCCTCCTTGACACTGCGGATTCTGTTGGCGCCAGTTCACTGCCAATGATCACCGAGCTTCAAATCGACTCCGGTAAGAATTTGCGGACCATCAGTGAAATCAAGCCTGCTGCTCTTCGAAATTTTTGGTCTCTTCTGCCCAATGTGCAACTCTTCCGTATTATAGCGCTGTACTGCTCTTCTAGAACTGGTGTGAAATTAGGCCTGATGGTGCGCAGCTTTCTGAAAGCTTTTGAACGAAGAAACAAAGCTGCACAGATGGAGCTGGTGTTTCATCTTCGACTGTTTGATGAGCGCTTTTATATTGACTTGCGAGGTGCAGTTGGTCGTGTGCCAGTAATAGACTTAATAGAATAACTGAATAGACTTCGACTTGGTGATGCTAGACGCAGTATGGTATAGACATACCGTATTTACCGGTAGATAACCCCCCCCCCCCCCCCCCCAATGCATAACCCCCCCAATGCATACCCCCATATTGGCAAAACATAAAAAATGCCCAATGCATAACCCCCCCCCCCCCCCCTATGCATACCCCCATATGTACTGTACAGTACCTGAACCTACCTATGTAAGCTGGTCATACAGTACCCATAGCCACTCCCACACCAAGCTAAGATGCCTATAAGCCTGCTTGGGGGTGTATTGTACTAGAATAACCGTGTTTTGACCTCAATTATGCCCTAAAACACGTGCTTTTGACCTAAAAAATATGCCTCTGCGCACCTCTCAAAAACATAAAAAAATGCCCCATGCATAACCCCCCCAATGCATAACCCCCCCCTATGCATACCCCCATATGGGACCTCTCAATTTTTGCATACCCCCATGGGGCTATGCACCGGTAAATACGGTATACGTATGTACCGTGAATGTACCGGCGGCATACGTATGTAAAGTAGGCTATGCGGCACATAGAGGGTGTGGAGTGTATTCATCGTTCATGTTCAGTTCGGGTTCATGTAAATAGTGTCCGTACGTACCACCAGCGCAGTACGTACGTACTTTTGGCTTTTGATGTAGGTACGTACGTACGTAGGCGATTTACCTGGTTACTTTACGTACTATATGGAGAGAATATTGAGATATAGGCCTACTAACAGCTTTCTTTATTCAAGATAAGGTATGCACTTACAGTAGCGCTAATGGACCAGATTTTGTGTGGTATATACAGACTGTACTTCTGGTTTTTGTACGTCGTGTGGTTCTAGTTCTTTTGGCTTATGCAGAAGATTCGAGATGGAGGAAACCGCAATGGTGCGTTTGTATTTCTGTTTCTTGCACGCACATGCAGTATGTACATACTATACGTATGCTACATTACATGGCTGTGCTTATTGCCGACAGTAAACATTTTGTTGGTGTGAGTTTGGTTCAGATGGGATGCCTATTTTGCTGCCGTCCAAGGTCGCCAAGCCGCATTGGCTTTATTGTATGTAGTGTTGTTGAGCCTGTGTTTGGGTTGGTTTGTCTGATGTATGTTTACGCATTGCATGTTTTTAGCTGATCTATTCTGCTGAATTGTCTGAGGACTGCCCATGGCTACTGGTGGCGAAGATACTGGCCTGGAGTTGGCCACCTCTCAACTGCATCTGGGCAGTTCAACACAGTCAACCTTCATGGCTCATCTTCCTCTAGAAGTACTGCGCAAGATCGTCTCCTTCGTTCCCGTGAGTGGAGCCAGAGATGCGAGCAGACTGGAGAGAGTCAACTGGGCGTTCAGACAGTTTGCTTGGCTTGGAGTGAAAGAGCTGAAGTGTTCTATCAGGAACCCCAGCATATGGGATGGGAGCGAGTGGAAGGCCTTTAAAAACGACGAAGACGGCTTCATGATGTCAATTGCGGCTTATTGGACCAAGGCTATCAATCTTCAGCTGCTCGAGATTGGGCGTACGGCAGACAATGCGTATCACAGACTAGGTGCTGATCTTTTGATGGCCAAACTACTGGAGCTGATGGAGATGGAACCACGAGATATCGTGAAAATTGTCTTCAGTGAGTCTGGCCTTGAGCCTCGGCCGGCCTTTTTCACCCCTTCAACAGGGCCGTTCATCGACTCATGCAAAGATCATTTACGCAGTTTTCATATCCTTCACATGGATGTGGATGAGGAAGACGACAGCTACAATAGTGCTCAGTGCTGCCGACTGCTGACGAATTACTTGGCCGGCTGTGACCGCCTGGAAGAGCTCTACCTACCTTGCTATTTGCTTTTGAAGGAGTCCAGTTTCTTCGTAGGAAAGAGCCAGCTGAAACGCTTTGACTGTATGGCGCATTATTGGGACACCGCCGATTTTGGGGTTTTGCTCAAGGGTTTGGCTGATTTGCAGCAAGCGAAAGATGAAGCTGCGGCTGAGAGAAGCCAGCCGTCTCCTCCACTCCGTCTGAGGGTGTGTGGTGACGGCGTTTTTAGAAACTTCTTTGAAACTGCGGCTTCTATTGGCGCCAATCCCCTCTCAATGATCAGCCAGCTTCTAATCGTCGACCACTGCACTTACTCTTTACCGCCCATCAGTCAAATCGGGCCTGCCCTTCGAAATTTTTCGCGTCTTCTTCCCCATGTGCACCTCATCCGTATTGGGTTTTTCACCAGCGGTGGTCAGCCAGCTGGGGAATTAGGCCCAATGGCGCGCTGCTTTTTGGAAGCGTTTGAAAGAAGAAACGAAGCTGTACAGATGGAACTGCATATTCCTGATCATCTTTGCACTCTTGCGTTTGACTTGCGAGGTGCAGTTGGTCGTGTGCCAGTGGTGGATCGAATTGAGGAACGGGATAGCCTTCAAGGTGGTGATTTGGTGGTGGAGTTTCAGAGTGGCAACGCGCAGGTTGGTTTTTACTTGCAAGTAAAATTTTGACGCTAATCGCGATGAAGAGAAAATTGATGTACGAACAGCTTCTTCATGATAGGAAGAAGGTGGATAAAGTTAGGAAGCGGGGATGTGTGGGAAATGACGACGATTATGTTACGACAATGCATGTACGTGTAGGTCTATTTTATTGTACTAGTTGCTACGTATGTGAAGGTTGAGATCAGCTTGCAGAACGTTTGTTATGTAATCCATTCATTTGTCGTATGCAAATAAATTCTTGTTCGCTACATTGTGTCTTTGTATGGCAGGCCTGACTGCTTCTTTTGGGTTGCCAATGCCCCCTTTACAATTTCCTAGTACAGTATTATACTTCTGTTCCTGATTAAAGTGAAGCACTATCATGCATGCGTGCCGCTTTCAGACTTGTTCCTTGCAATCATAGCAGCTCAACAGAACTTCTGTCCACGAAAAATTATACGGAACAGTGGGATCTGCGTCATCTTGGTCTCATGACGCGCACATTTCTCGAAACGTATAAGAATTGTGAAGATGGGCAAAGACGCATGCAGTTCAGAGAGGTGGATTTTGTGAATCCCGAGATGCAAACAGCTTTGCGAGATGTGATTGGATTGGTGCCAATGATCGTCCAATCAAGCCAGGTCAATACGCGTGTATGACAAGATCATTCTTTCGTACCGAAGCGGAAGTGCAACGGTATGTTTCTGCATGCTTAGCTTTCTGTTATTTGTTGATGTACCATTTGATGGGCATTTGTACGTACGTATATTATCAACCTCAAGGTTAATTTACTTACATTAGGTATAGAATAGAGGTGAATGCGCTTGGCGTACTTCCGACAGCGTGTCAATGGCTCTCCATGCCTTTGCATTGTACGGCAAGCCATGGACTCGCCAAGTGTATTGTACGTCCGGCGTACGTCCAGCGCATACCTCAATCTGCTGGCATAATATGATCACAATGTACGTCGCAATTCAAAGTGCTGTATAAAAGGTTTCACACAGATTGTGTCGTGTACAGTTGTGATGTGACGGAATTCATTTACTAGTATTCCGCTTTTCTGCTCCCTTGCTTTCGATTTGACTTGCTGTGATAGCACTGCAGTATTGATGATTCCAGATCCATTACATGGCGACTGCGTCAGGTGTGCCTCGTATACAGAGAAGGAAGTTGTTGGTGGACGCGAAAGGAGGATGCGGAGCCCGCCGAACGCGCTCGAAGACACTCTCCATCTGTCATCTTCCAGTAGAAGTGTTGGAGAAGATTGCATCACCACACATCACTGGCTTCATGGATGCTAGCACACTGGAGAATGTGTGCAGACGCCTCAAACTGTTTGCTTGACATGGAGTGAGAGAGATGGCATTGGATGTAAGCCGTATGAAGAAGAAGGAGACAGAAATCTTGTCGATCAGTGCTGGAGATCAGTGGAAGAAGTACAAGAAAACGGAGCAAGATCGTTTCCTGCTGGCTCTGGTATCTTTTTGGACGAAAGCATAACGTTTGGAGCATGTGAAGATCAGTGGGGGGAGATCGCAATGGAGTCCAAGAGCAGATGGAATTGGTGACGACTCGCTTTTGTTGGAGCTGATGGAGAGAGAACCGAGAGCTATCAACATGGTATCAGTAGGCAGGCGAGACATCAGACAGGGCAATTACTCGTACCGAGCAAATCTAATCTGTCTTTCGACTGTGAACTCGCATCTGCTAATCAGGCTAATTGTTTGAGGACTTCTACTCGTACCGAGCATCTTTTTCTGAACGGTACAGTACTGTAGCAGCGACCATATCGATATGCTTGGTACGAGTAATGCCGGGTTCACCAGACGTCCGTAACAACGTATCTAGGAGTACACGGTTGCTCGCGGTGTGCCATATACTCCTAGATACGCTTTACGGATTTACGGACGGACGGATTTACGGACGTCTGGTGAACGCGGCATGAGTTAGCCTGTCTGATGTCGCCTAGTGATGCCAGGAACGGCGACTTTAGGGAAAACTTTGTTCGGTCTTGTCACCAGCATAGGGCAAACTATATTGTTCTGGAAAGAACACGGTTTTTTGCGTCCTTTCGTCCATTTTACTTTCCCATCGTTGGTTGAAATGCTGTTCATTGATAGGTATACTTGGTGAATGAAAGCCTGATAAAAGTTTCTTACTTCCTTGCTATGGCTGATCTTTGTATGGTTGCAAGGTGATGATTCCATAAATTACTGTCACAAGCTTGGCATGTACTTACCAGTAGTATATTTTGAAAATTGCGCGGTGTGGTATGTTTTCAGGTATACGTAGATTCAAAGAAGAAAGAACGGACAATGGAGGTTGGTTTGAATGTGCCCGTCCAAACAAGAGAGTTGACCGCGGAAGTGGAAGGAAGCGTAGCCAGTCGAGCGCGCTCATCATCCATCACCATCTCTCATCTTCCACCTGAGCTGTTGAAAAAGATCATTGCCTATGTGCCACTGGCTGGAGCCAAGGATGCCAGCAGACTGGAGAGAGTCAGCAGAGCATTCAAACAGTTCGCTTGGCTCCAAGTGAAAGAGATGAAGATCAGATGGGTGAATAGAATTGCTTTCGAGTTGTGGAATGGCAGTCGGAGTGGTTGGAGCAGAAAAGGTTGCACAGTGGAAAATGCTCTTCCTGCTTTTTGGACAAAAGCTCTGCAGCTGGAAAAGCTTGATCTGCAGGTGGCAAACGTGGCAATCATTGGAAAACTGCTGGAGCTTATGGAGAAA
>JASAMW010006226.1:0-16741 GCA_030247985.1 Epsilonema sp. ZAB3_2
CTTCTTCTCAATCACATCATTCAGCTTCTCGTCATCCCAGTTCTCCATTGTATCTATACGCAAATACTAACTGAACATGATGCGCTCCTCCATGTCCAACAGCAGTGCTAAAGTGCTCATCATACCTTCCTCTCCAGTGTCTCTGCTATCCACGTACACACTCTTCTTCTCTGCTCGTCTCTCAATGGCCAAATCATGACTAAATTTGCATTTGGCCCCCTTGGAACACATACCCTGCTTGAAGAAGGCGCACAGTACTGATTTCGGATCTACGTCTAAAACATCACATCTTCTCCTCGCTACGCGACTACTAGAAAAACACAATACAGCTGAGTAATCAAAAGTCCTTCAAAAACTCTGCTACCGTATATAAAGCAGTTTAGACGGACACTATGGGTCAGAGTTCGCTATGATACTCAAGTCGTTTTCCGCAAAATAGAGACAAATGCGGAGTTCTGTCCATGCTTTAAGTACTCCTATTTGCAAGAGTACATGCACACTGCACAGTTCCATAGTGAACTCTCTCTGGCCAGACTAACCTTTCGAAACTTTAGGCATTTCCTGCACTGGTTTGAGCAGCTTGTTCAGGTCCCCAAGCTCATCAACTTCCTGCTTCTTCTTACGAGCATCATGCTTCTCAGCTTCGAGCTAAACAAACACGCAAATAACCGTCACACGACCCACAGGTAGATAAACTACGTTTGGTACAGAATAGTAACTCAGCATAGCAGGGATGCGCTAGTATCATAGTAGAAACCAACCTTGGCTCTACTCTGTCCTTGATTCTGAACTTGGTGTTGAACATGCTGAATAAATTTCTGCTGTTTCGACCCTTTTTTATTCTTCAGGCCAAAGGTTTTGTCCTGAAAAAGTAAACAAACGATGTTACTCACCCGACACTCGTTTCAGCATCGGCAGGGCGGGAATGACAATTGTAGCCTACGTGCTCTAGAAATTGCTAGATGATATAAGCTTACTTCAATGACTTTTTCCTTCTTCTTTTGCTCAACTTTCTTGTTGGCCTGTTGAGCTGGTTGCTTTTTGGGTGGCATACTTTGAAGCAAGTTCCACAGTTAGCAGCGTTCTTTCTTCCCCGACCGCGACCTGCAGGTATATAGCTCTTGTTACGATGAGTGGCGATAAATAAAAAGGGGTTTGCTGATCCACTTTGGACCCAACCAAATGATCTGCAGTAACTTGTGTTCCATTAAGCGTGGTCCCGAAGCGAACGAAGATACGGTACTTTACGTACGTAGTAAAAACAAAAACGACGACGCGCGCGTTCGCGACCGTATCTTCGTTCGCTTCGGGACCAGGCTTAATGGAACGCAAGTTACTGCAGATCATTTGGTTGGGTCCAAGGTGGATTCAATGGCTAACGTCTGTTCTCCCGCTGCGGTGCGTCGGCCGGTGCAGTGCGGTTGTGTTTGCGTCGTCGCAAAAAAATAAATAAAGACTGACGCTGCCGCATAAAATAGACTGCTGCACCCGTTTTTGGGTTTTGTCATTCAAGGTGAGTTCAAACATAATTTTTGCCTTTGGTCGTGCGTTGATTTCTTGCTGCATTTATTGACATTTTTATACTCCGTGGTGGTAAACTGGAATACGCTATGTATGCCAGCTTACCGCCATGGGGTATAAAAATGTCAAAAAATGCAGCAAGGCAACCAACAAAAAATGCAGCAAGGCAACCAACCAACAAAAATGCAGCAAGGCAACCAACATTTCTTGCTCAAAAAATGCAGCAAGAAATATACAGATGACCAAAAAGTACTTGTCTTTGGACTCGCCTTCATCAACAACCAATGAAACACTACTGGGCAGGGGTATTCACAACAGATGCTGTACACCAACTTTCACTCTGCGTTTCTGCTGGTGTCACACTGCGAATGCGAACTTCAACACAGATATTAACCCTCTTCATAATCCCAGGTGTCTGCCTGTCCATAGACACCCGGTGGACGGGGCAAACCCCGTCCATAGACGGGGTTTGTTTTTCAAGGGAAAAAGTAACTCGCAGCAGAAAAGTCGGCTCCCATGGAAGGCTAGCAGATCCTGCTAGCAGTGATTTGAGGCAAAATGGAGGGCAGATGTCTCGAAGAAAAGCTAACGGCTGCAAATAAATGATAAATTTCGCCTATTTTCAATATTGCGCTGAGGAAGAAGCTCGAAGACAGTCAAAATCGGGGTCAAGGGATTTGGATGCCGACAAAGAGGAAACAGCCGTTGGTGGAGCAGAGCAGAAGATTTTCGAGCGTTTTGACTTAGTAGGCCTACCGTTTTGCCTTGTTTCTTGACGCTTTGGCAACTTTTTCCTTGAAAAACAAACCCCATCTACAGATGGGGTTTGCCTCATCCGCTGGGTGTCTACGGACAGGCGGACGCCTGGGATTATGAAGAGGGTTAACTCCTCCTGTCGGAGAAGAGTTGCGCTGTTGCACAAGTATCAGCACTGCACAAATATCTGCATTTATTTAGCAGTCACATTAGCATATCAAGCTGGCGTAATGCCAGTGTAAATAAAAAAAATAAAAGCCGATGTCACCCTTGTGACCACCTGCTGGCGTGAGTAAAATATAAAAATATGCAGCAAGAAATATATGCACAGCCAAAAGTGCACATGTTTGGACTTAAAAAAATTCAGTTTAGAAAATGTCGCATATTTTTTAACACATACTCCGATCTGGCATCATTGTTGGCAACAACTTCCTTCATTTGTTGTCGGTTTTGTTGTCCGTTTTCTTGTTTGTTGTCCGTTTTGTTGTCCGTTTTAATAGGGGTGTTGACGAACGACAACAAAACCGACAACACCCATATAAAACGGACAACAAAACGGACAACAAACAACAAAACAGACAACAAAACCGACAACAAACGGAACGAGTTGTTGCCAACAATGACGCCAGGTCGGGGTATGTGTTAAGCAACGTTTCAGTGCATATTAGGTAGCCTACTTGAGATCAAATAAGTTTTTTCTAGTACAAGACATACCTAACTAATTTTGTAGGCATGCATAGTAGCAGGGTAGGGTGTAGGAGTGGCTATAGCTTGCTTATGACGAGCATACATACTAGCATATGGTGGGTAGAGAAAGAGATGCAGGCACCTCAGTAGTGGTGTCGTATTTAGCGTTGCGTCAGCCTTTACGCTTGTTCCGCTTTCGTCGTCTCGTCTCGTCTCGTCTCATCAGTCTGTGAAGGATTGGTAATTTACTCCTTCCCTGCCTCTCCCGCTCGGTCGGCTGGCATTTTTCTCAATTTTTCATTTTCCCAAACTGAAACAGCGGTGGGTATAACATGGATAAGCTCAAACGAGTTCTGGATGGCACTGAAACTAGCAGCACCACCGACGAGGAGAGTGGCATAATGAGCGAGGTAAAAACTATGCGTACAAGATAAGATACGTACTAAACCTATTCCATCTTCACATGTTTGATGCAGATAAATGAGTTTACAACATTGAGCTGGGAGAACAGAATCAAAGGATTCGTGATTTGCATCATAGCCGGTCTATTGCTGTCGATTGCGGTATGGTATGAATGTTTGCTTAATGCTTACCAATGATTTGCAAATTTCAGGATACTGTTTCCCTTCACTGAAGAATACTATATAGAGAAAATTCGTTAGTATTTTCCCTTGAAGTATCCTGTAATGATGGAAATCCTTGGGTGTGCAAAAAGGGCATTTAGAGCGAGCAAGAGGCAATCCGAGCAAGATGAGCCACTTTCTCACTCTGTCGTTCGTAGTCGTCGTTTAGTTGAGTATGTGAAGTGAAGTGCATACTGTGCGTTCAGAAGTAATGCGCAGCCTGTTGCAGAATGCGTCTGTGGAAATGCACCTTACTAGGCACCTTTGTTATGGTCCAGCAGCCATTCTACAAACATATTCAGCCTTCCGCATAACGTTGCTGTCCAGTTTAAAATTTAACCCCTCCTGTATGCTGAGATATGGCTGTTGCCAGGCCCAATTTTCCCCCACTTGCCAGCCACTTTTTTAATAAGTTCTTACCATCATTCTACTCCATTTCTTCGCAGACTTCGATTTGGAGCATGTCCCTTCGATATTTTGATATATACATCACAAAAATTGACGAAAATGATCAAATTAGCCAAAAGTACCTCTTTTTTGGACTATATCATGGCATACTCATCAGAATATCGAAGGGGCATGGCCCAAATCGAAATCTGCGAAGAAAATGGAGTAGAATGATGGCAAGAACTTGTGAAAAAGTGGCGGGCAAGTGGGAGAAAAATTGGGCCTACCAACAGCCATAGCTCAACATACAGGAGGGGTTAAATGGGAAACTGGTCATTAACGTAATGCGGAAGTCTCAGTATGTTCGGAAAACGGCTGCTGGACCATAAAAACTAAAAAGGTGCATTTCCACAAAGGCACTCTATAGCAGGCTGCGCTTTATTTCTGAACGCACAGTAGTATCATTGTGTTGTGTTATTGTTTTTGTCCAGGGTAGCATTTTCGTGTTTTTCGGCAAGTTCACTGGATTTGGTATAATGTTCAGTTTGGGTACCATTGTTTCGTTAGCCAGGTTCGCTTCCTTCAATTACTTTCAACCTTTTAGAATTTCTAAAGTAACACCTCCAGAAATCAGAGCTGGTCGCCCATCACCACATCCATCCCCCCCCCCCCCCCCCCCCCCGCCGCGGCTCAGCCCATAGCCAGTTTCCTCTACAATAGGTCTGGGGCTGCAGCACTCCGCTCGGACGTCGAGGGAGCTGGATGGAATCCCCTATTGATGACAGAGTTCGCTACGGAACTCAAGTTGTGTTGCGTAAAGTAGATTCACGAAATACATGCACACTACGCAGGACGACTTGAGTCCCATAGCCAACTTTCTCTGGCCAGACTATTGTAGTAGCCATGGACTACGTTACCTACTAGTATTAATCCATAATAATATTGTTTCCTAATTTATTTCAGCACCTGCTTTCTGATGGGACCACTCAAGCAATTGAAGCGGATGTTTGCGAAAAAAAGATTCATCGCCACTGGCGTGGTGCTCATCATGGTTGTTTTGACCCTAATTGCAGGCTTTGTGGTAACTTGTTAGTACAACAAACGGTCGCATCTTGCTTGCAGCTTGATCACTTGTGTATGTGCTGATGATTCCATTCCTTGCGATTTCAGTTGAGAATGGGCATTCTTTGCCTGCTTTTCGTCGGTTTACAGTACATAGCGCTGGCGTGGTACGCCTTATCATATATTCCTTATGCAAGGTAGGTACTGGGACATCGCATACTCTTTGTAAGAGCGTACGTACCTTGTAGTGTAAGTAGCAGATGCATTGCATACATACTACATATAAACGTACGTACATTTATGTGCAACCCATTATTTACGAGTTGCGGTAACGCGGTTGGGTTGGTCGATAGCGACCCTGCGGTAAGTTTGGATTGTCTGCGTGGCTGTCGACGTCATTTGTTGCCAATTCTTTTCATTCGCTCCTTTCCGCTCCCAAATGACTGAACAAGGTCGACGACTCCGCAGGCACCGATCCAAATTCGAAACTCTACTAAATACCGCGGGGTCGCTATCGACCAGCCCAATTGCCATACCGCAACTCGTCCATATACACAGCTGCCGCGAAACGTTTACATAACTTGTTTTGAATGTTTGTGATTTCACTTCAGAGACGCCGTGACCAAGTTCTTATGTGCCTGCCTCGATTGAGCTTCCTCCTCTCAATAATACTCCATGATCATGGAGTTATTGCTGACGATTCTGCGTCGAATGTCCAAAGTACATCCACAACAAGTGTTCTGCTTTTATGCTTTCAACTGTGCATTCTCAGGATACTACTAAAGTCCCCTCTACGCTCGAGAGTTGAACTTCGCCCCCCACGCGGCGAGGTGGAGAAACAGGGCTTCAGTACTGAATTATTCTTTTCATCAAGTTGGCATGCCATAGAAGCCCAATCAAGTCAAACTCCAATCATACATATACCCCAACTTTCTTCGATCTTTTCAATGGTGATGTCACCGTTAACCCATCCCCAACTGGTATGGCCAAAAATGGCCATTTTTCAGCTTTTTGACAAAAGTAGGGTATTTTGCAGGCCTGATCGCAATATGCACAGAGCAGCAAAATGCTGTCCTTCTCAAATTCCACCACCAAGGGTCCAAACTTCGCATTTATGGTGTTAACTCATTCCCCACCACACTGGCAACCTGAGAAATTGATGAAAAACTGCCTTTTCAGATGCATTTCTACCCCAGTATGCTCCCCCAGTGCAGTCAAGCAGAGAAAATTAGAGTACCCTACCCTAGTTTTATGTGTAGATTTCAAAAATGGATGTGGCTTTTCCGTTTTCCCACGTTTAAGGTCTCACGCTATAGTTTCGGAGCCAACTTTGAGGCTTCGTCGTAGCCGTTGTACACAAGATAAAAGTGATCCGTCATAATGTGAATAAAGTATCATTCTTCCTCTACACGTACACCAAACTGCAGCGCCAAAGCTCTTGTATTCGGCGCAGTACGACACGCCGAAGAACACCATAAAAACCATGCGATTTGGGTGTTCCGAAGGAACCACTGGGTATTTTTCAACATGCGGCACACCATTCAACGCGTCTTGACGAGAGGAATCGATCGGTACCTGCGGCGCCTCTCTACATTGCCTATACGCAAAGTTATCCATAAAAAACCTGTTTGAAAAAGTTATCGTTTCAATCAAGAATAGCGCCACGGAGAGGCCGTTTCAAGAGGCGCTCTATGGCGCGTCAAAGAGATTGTGTAACAAGCTTTCGATCGATATCTTGATCTCCTCTCAACTCGCTTTCGTTGGCTCAGGAGAGCCTGGACCGAATTTATCAAGAAGTCCATGCATAGACAGTTGTCCCTGCATAGTACGAAGACGAGCGCAGAGAGCGCGACTGGAGCGGAAACAGCGAACGGAAAACAAGCAGACGGATGATCGTATGGTGTCAGGAAGTGAAAACAGCTGGAATTAGATATCACCAGATACTTCAGTAGTAGTACAGGAGTCCACGGCTCAGAGATCTATAGTGTGAGACCTTAAGGCCTGATAAACCCGATTTTCATATGTTTCGGTATCAAAACGTGCACAAAAACAATCATTATGAAAATCAGATACTCTGACCTAATTTTATGCGTAGATTTCAAAAATGACCTTAATTTTTAAATTATTTCACTTTTAAGGCCTAATATAGGGTACCATGGGGGAAAGTCGGCCACGGGAAAATTCGGCCACCTAAGCTTCAAGGCATTATATCTCGGCAATCATCCAACCGATTAAGACAAGTAGGATATCAATCGATTCCTTGAACTTTCCTCTTTCAAATGAGCTATTGGGTTCACCATTCGCTGAAACATCAAGCTCACAGGTTACATTTTTCAAAAAGAGGTCAAAAATGACCAAACTTTAGACAGTGCGCAAAAACACCCTGTATGGTATAAATGAACACCCGGTATGTGGAGGGCAAGGGGGCATCGTACCCTACCCCCAGGCGAAGTTTCAACCAAATCGCCCCACTGGTACTGGAGATATAGCAAAAAACAATTTCAGTACTTAGTGGGGTAATTTCGGCCACCTAATGCCTGTACTGAAGGATGGGAAAAGTCGGCCGGCCGACTTTACCCCCCAGTACTGAAGGAAACTGCAACATTGTAACGTTGGCGAAATTCTTCCTAGTTTGAGCTGATTTTTAGCAATTAGTTAGCTGATCCAGTTTGGCAACTTGTTCTGCTGCTCTTGCCACAGGGCGCACCCCGAAATTTGTCCTGACAGTCTAAAAAATATGCTTGAGAATCAAGTTGATTCTTATAGGTGGCCGACTTTACCCCCCAGTACTGGATTCATAGGTGGCCGACTTTACCCCCCAGTACTGAAGGCAACTCCAACACTGTACTGGCAGCGAACTTCTTTCATTCACGCCCATCCACCTGTTAGTTAGAGCGAGTTGACTGGCTATTTGGCTGGCCGATGCATTTGGCAGACTGTTCTGCTTCTGTTGCAACTGACCGCACCCTGATATTCGTCCTGGGAGTCTCAAAATACACTTTTTTCTTAGGTGGCCGACTTTACCCCCAGTGGCCGACTTTACCCCCCAGGATAAAAAGCGCCATAACTCTCTAAATAAGTTTAGCAATGCAGTCGCACTTGGCACTCTAAACTCAGCTTCAAAAGACCTATCTTTTGGTATATTACTTGCTTTGTTTCACGCATAGGTTCCTGAGATCTGATGAGGTGGCCGACTTTCCCCCATGGTACCCTACCCGATTTTTTACTCAGCCAATCGTGAAAATGGCATAAAATCGGGTATATAAGGCCTTAAAAGTGGAAGAATTTAAAAATTAAGGTCATTTTTGAAATCTAGACATAAAACTAGGGTTGGATACTCTAATTTTCTCTGCTTGACTGCACTGGGGGAGCATACTGGGGTAGAAATGCATCTGAAAAGGCAGTTTTTCATCAATTTCTCAGGTTGCCAGTGTGGTGGGGAATGAGTTAACACCATCAATGCGAAGCTTGGACCCTTGGTAGTGGAATTTGAGAAGGACAGCATTTTGCTGCTCTGTGCATATTGCGCTGAGGCCTGGAAAATACCCTACTTTTGTCAAAAAGCTGAAAAATGGCCATTTTTGGCCATACCAGTTTGGGATGGGTTAACGGTGACATCACCATTGAAAAGATCGAAGAAAGTTTGGGTATATGTATGATTGGAGTTTGACTTGATTGGGCTTCTATGGCATGCCAACTTGATGAAAAGAATAATTCAGTACTGAAGCCCTGTTTCTCCGCCTCGCCGCGTGGGGGGCGAAGTTCAACTCTCGAGCGTAGAGGGGACTTTAGCACTACGCGTTGTAGCAACCCTGCTGTATATACCCCAGCCAGCCACTACTAGTAAAATATGGAATAACATGTACACATGTATGTTGCGGTGATAAAGATGTGCCTCACTACTAGCTCATACCCTATGTACGTACTACACAATGGTGCAGTTTGAGAAACGCAAATAACAGGGTTACCTCACGTACTGTAGTACGTACAGTACTTCACGATAGAAGCAGTATGTAGATAACTTATCGTAGTTAGTACCCACAAACTATAAAGTTGAAATGCTACTTTCGGATGAGACTGAAGAACACCTTATCAAACTAACTTGCGACAAGTGACTTGAGCTTGGAAATGAGATCCTGATCGCTCATTTGTTCAACGTTGAGCTGTTTTATTTGTGAGACGAGTGTGGTTCTTTCCCCATCTTCTAGCCCATCTGATGCTGAGGAGGAAGTTTGTTCCCCGTCCAACTCGCGACTTTTCTGGTGAGCCCTTCGTACCACCTGCATTATTAGCCAAACAACCCACCCTCGCAGGCAATGTACCCTATAATATGGCTTAACCCTACGCTGTGCAGGAAAGGTGGTTGAGGCCTTGTTCACAACGCACGCTGATCGCCAACTTTCACACCAACTTTACGCTAACGTCAACGCAGATATTAGCCTAATCATCGACGGAAACCCATATCATCTTCAAATATCGGCATAATTGTCGGTATAAAATCATTTTCAATGCCATTTTCAACCTGCCTCGTTCCTCCGTGTGTTACCGTTCCATGTGAGCTACAACTACAGGTGTGAAATAAGCTATACGCTGTTGCGCTAATATCAATCTGCGTTGACGTTTAGCGTAGAAGCTGGTGTGGGGTGACGCAGCGTGAAAGTTGGCGTTGGGCGTCCGTTGTGAACGAGGCATGCGTACCTGGGGAGGGATTCCGGCCAGCTGTGCCGCGTTGAACCCGTAGCTCTTGGGGCAAGCGCCCTGCTTGAGTTTGTAGAGGAAAGTGACGCGTTCTTCCGTCGGATCCTCCTCGTTCTCATTCTCCACCATGCACGCCTACATACACAACAATACTAGTACCCGTTTCTTCCTTCCAGCTTCCTTGTTCATCATGTCAAGGCTCATTCACATCGGAGAGCCGGCTGGGCGTTCGCTTGGCGTATGAAAAGCATGGACAGACAACCATGTATCGCTCGAGCATCTCTCTCCAATGTGAATAAGCCTTGCAGTGGTTAGTCTCAGTAGTACCATATGTCTGAGCTGCAGTGCCTGACATTGCTGGAAGTGCTGAACGAGGGCGTGGTAGTGGGTGGAGAAGAGGGTGCGCGGACGGCGCTCTCCTTCCGCCAGCTCCTTGAGTACGGCGAATGCGATGGCCATTCCGTCGTGCGTGGCTGTGCCTCTGCCCAGCTCGTCCAGAATCACCAGCGAATCCCGACTCGCATCGCGAAGCATCACATTCGTCTCCTCCAGCTCCACACAAAACGTACTCCGACCTGTACACCGACGTATACATCGCACATGCACCGACTTACTACATGAGGTAGGTGTAGAAGCTTACCTGCTATAATCCGGTCGTTGGCGCCCAGACGAGTAAAGATGCGGTCGACTGAAGACAAGCGAAATCGCTTGGCCGGCACATAACTGCCCTACAAGCAACGCACCCACGTCAAGCATACTAGGCTAGCTTACTGTTCACAGTGCCGCCGATGGGTTTCTATCTATCTAGCTACGTACAGTTTGTTTTGTAATGTTACTCTTCTGTAGCTATAGTACGCATAAACGCACCAGTTGAGCCATGATGGTTAGCAGGCAGACTTGCCGCATGAGAGTAGATTTGCCACCCATATTCGGACCCGTAATCAGGATTACCGATGAAGGCTACACAACGCAATGCATACCTTCAGACCTCTGCGGTAATGCAAGGAAGGTAAAAATTGTACCGGCAGCGTACACTGTACTCAGTACCTGTCTAACGCAGACTGAATTGGGAATAAAAGAGCCGGAGACAGCGAAACAAGGATGAACACCATCCTCAATCTCCAGCCAAGGCTAAACAACACAACCTCAGCCAACATAAACATACAGTAGTACTGTACATACATCCCAATTTATATAAATCATGTCACATCGTAACATTTTACCGTGGCGTCAGAAGGGCAGAGCTGGACTTCCGGCAGACACATGTCACCTTCCAAGCTCTTGGCATACAGCGTCAGACTCAGCAGGGCATCCAGCGTGGCCACAGAACGCAAAGCCAGGCGCCACTTCACACACCTGACAACATCAAACAACATGGGCGTTTGCATGCAGTATGTATTCACCATATGCAATAAGAGCCAGTCAGAGGGGTCGCGAGGTGACCCCTCTGACTTAACCTGGATTTTCAGTGCAACTTTTGATCGGTAGTCGACGCGAAGGTGGGCACGGTGTCTTTCTTGCTCATTTGTTTCTTTCCGCGCCGACCTTCGGTATCACTGAAAATCCAGGTTAATTCAGAGGGGTCACCTCGCGACCCAGTACTGGCTCTTATTGCATATGGTGAATAGGCAGCAGATGCTTAAAGCCCTACCCTTCATCGAATCGTTGAAAGATGGCGCGCATGTTATCCTTTATGGCTTCTGCTCTTTCCTCTTCCGCTGTCTGCAGCTCAGCGAACAGCGTCTGCAGCTGAGGAGTCGTGTACCGCTTGAACCCCTGAAACATCACCCAACCAGAGAGAGTTCGCTATGGCACTTAGCCCGTTCGGAATAGTGCATACATACGTGAAGCATGGACAGGTATCCGAATTATTGTGTCTATTTTCGCAAAACGACTTGAGTTTCATAGCTAACTCTTAGTGGCCAGACTACAGTACACATGACATAATTACCTGTACGTATGTGTATAGCGTTTCCTCAACCGCAAATTCCTTTACCTTTCTCTGCGACACCACCTCGTACTCAGGCGTCACATGTTTGGCAGCAGCTTCCGGCAGTTCCAGCTGATATCGATTGCGTCCACTACCGACGTAGGAAATATTCTGAACAAGAGCAGTCCAATGTAATATGAATACGTACTGCAAAGCACTGTACTCTTGTGCTTCTCGTGTACAATCATAGGGCGTTTTGCTGCCGTACACGTACGTACAGCCTGTACACGTACGTAGGCGCGTACTTTGGTTGAGAAGCGCTTCTTTTGGGAAGTGAGAAAGAGATTGAGCTCCGCCTCTGCCGCATCCACCTTGGCCTCTGCAGTATCGAACGCCGGGACGAAGCCGAGCTCCGGTTTGATCTGTCCAGTCTTCTTCGCTTTCTCCGCGTCAAAAGATTCCTGACATCATCCATCACTTCCACAATCAGTAGTCTTCTCATGTTATGTTCATACCAAAACACATGCCAACGAACTTACGTTACCTCAATCGTTTTCAAATCGTCGGCCATATCGGGAAAACACCCGCAATCGTCTTCATCTCCATCAATGCTCAAGTATTCCAACAATAGTCGAGACCTGAACAGTTGGACTTGGCGTATAGCACAAAACAACGGGCGAATGCATTTCTACGTGTGTGTACGCACATCGCCATCACATGACAACAGAGACACTAACTTAGTTGAGCGTGCGAAGGACGTGCTAAAGTGCTGTTGAATGCTGTTGGCCAGCCGTAAGGCAGTGAGGGCAGATAATAGTTCTGCGATCTTGCGCTTGTTGTACTTGTCAGCCTCGAACATCACTGCTCGAGCCTCCGGGTGATCTTCCTTTCGCTCTTTCGAACCCAGCGTATGAATCCTTCAAAACAGATCTTTCTATCTGTGTGCTGCATTGTGTAAAACTGCGTGTACTATAGATACATACGTCATGCAATACATGTCAAACATGTGTGTACAAACTATTATCACAGCGATATGTGGTCCGTAAGTGTACGGTAGTACCAAGAGCCCATACCTTACGGTATGGGCTCTTGGTAATACACACAACGCGCTCCTACTACACATACATACATACTATGTACTGTACCTTTGTAGCAGGCGCTCCAAATCCGGCATCTTCCGTAATTTTTCCACTGTGGCATCCGTAAAATCGGCAAACTCTGCACTCATCAACTCACGCACTGCCTGTTGACGCTCTCCAATTTTCTCCGGATCACAAAGAGGCGAACATATCCATTGACGCAAAAGACGAGAACCTAAACGATTCACTCACAATACTGGCACACGAACGCATTGATCCAACCGTAAGCGTATGCATGCATGCATGTACCAAACGGGGTTGAGCAAAAATGTAGCCTTGAGAACAGCGTGGGATCAGGCCCAGCTAATCTCGAGGATGAAGACTGGTCGGAAGTGGGAAGGATCTCCAGATTCCGCAGAGTCACACCGTCCAATACCATGCGTCGATCTTGCATGGAGGCACGCGGGAGGCAGGAGCAAAACTGACGCATAGTCACCAAGTCAACGTCGATCAGACACTTGCGCAAATACCTAGAGAACATCAGTAGGCTCCAGCCACTTGAGATACTGCATACAATCGCAACGACATGGCACACACCGTGCATCAATGGTATACGCACGCCACGCACATACCCTACTGTACGCACTCAGTCACGACTACAATGTACGCATAAGACACCACGACAAAACACGACACTACATACCAAATGACGGCTCCGATTGCCCTCAAGGCCAATTCCCCATCTTTAGCAGGAGTAAGTCGCGTTGGATCGCCAGGATCGACTAATTGCATCAGAGCTTCAGGCCACACGCCGTCTGGAAAGTAGGGCTGAGGTCCGGCAGTAGACAGAGCTTCCAGAGTACGCTTCGCCGTCCAAAACTGACTGCGCGGCGCCAGAGCCTCTTTCAACACACCGCCCGCCAGAGAACTGGCGAAAAGAGCTCGAGTTTGCGCCGACGTCGCATCACCTCGCTCATACAATACCTGCATACAAAACAAACACTCTCCCCCTCCCGCAATACACAGATAGTAGTAGGGAAAGCAGTATGGAAGCTGTTTCACTGCCACGCGCACGCGTATATGGGTATCTGCTACACTGAGTCACTCATGCAATGTGTAGTACATACTTGAGCTGGAGGATAGTGTGCAATAATCGTTCGCAAGGTCGATCTCTGGAAGTCGTCTTGAAACTGACCCAACTGAATTTCAAAACAACAGCACAATCACCGACGCTTCACAAAAGGTGTAAGAACAAACAGTACCGTGTACACATACATAGCAGTACCGGTACCTGGAAGACTCCAGTGGCTGCGTCTACGAAACAGATGCCATAGGAAGATGCTTCGTCCATCCACTCCTAGAAAACCAAACGTAACCCTGTCGGGAAAGCGCAGAAATACATAGAAGCGCCGGTGCTGCAGCTACCCTTTCGCAGATGGCCATGAGATATTTGGCGTGTGCAGTCTGCGTCTCCTGTGCCTCCGTTGCTCTGTCCATGAAGCTCCATGTCTGTGTGCCGGGCGTCGTGATCTGACAGATCTCCCTGCTGACGACCTTGGGCTTCTGTTTGGCTTGCGGCGTTCGCTTCTTCCTCTCTTCCAGCTGCTGAGGCGTCTCCGTCTGCTCCACTCGAGCCACCTTGTAGCCCCTCTGCACCAACTGATCAGCGAATCGACCGTAGGCCAGCTCCGGAAAGCCGCAGTGAGCGTAATTCCCCTACACACCATACACGGACGTCCAGCTCCAGCCAGAGTTCTTTTTGGGCCTTTGTGAAAAAGAGAGAAATTCATGCACGACGGATGTTCCCTGTATTTTTTCATCCATTTTTAGTCACGGGAGTAGGTACGTGAAATTGGCATTACCGCGAAAGGCCCATAGACAACTCTCGCAGGAGCAGGACGCTCTACATAGAGAACTGTTGAGCAAGATAGAGGCTTGAAAAAGCATCACCTTCATGAAAGCCAGGTTCAGCTCCTTCACACAGATTACGGCGTCCATGTTGTACATCTCGTAGAATTTGCCAACCTACAGCACAAATAAAAAATATGTTGCACTGCTGCAGTCTACAAAAGCGCAAGGAACAACCGAACGCGGAATGAATAAGCATGTACATAGAACCTTGAAGAACAGTATAGTGTCATAGTTATCCGCCTTCAGCTGCCACCACTGCTGCATGGCTGGCGTGGTTTTCCTTAAATGGGAATCAGGAACGAACAAAGTGCCCGGATCATAGCCAGGATCGGATGGACGTCGCTTTTCTTTGTCCCTACACATATACATAGAAGAACGCAAGGTTAGCAAGTATGACAAGACTTGCATATGTTTATATTGATGCAACGCTGTTGCTTCACTTCACCGTATTTTGCTAGGGTGTAGGAAGTCGAGTGACTCGTGTTCATAATTTCCTCCTGCCTTTTCCAAGCTTGACACCGACTCGGATGAAATGCGATTGCTCGTATCAAGCACAATCTGAGAGACAACAACAGCACATATAATCGCATGTGTACTGTACAGTGTACAGTAGTATTATGCGAACATGTCGCAGAACTGAAGAATGGAAGAAGCAAACATTTCAGTGGATTTACTTACGTCATCAGCTTGAAAGCTATCGAGAAAAGACGCGGTGCGTTCGCTGATAGTAGGAGTACGCGGAGTGCTGGACATAGCAGGCGTCTTGTTCGATCTGCCTCTGCCACGAACAGCTACAGACTTGGGCGTCGAAGACAGGAAAGAAGGAGATGGCTTTGGCTTCGTCTAAACAAAGCAACATCATCTCTTGGGGACCTACCTAAACACACAGCAATCAACCAAGCTCGCCCATTGGAACGTGCGCTCTACTGAATATGGATGCACACGACGCAGGCATGCTGCTGTGGTATCGCCTTCAATCAGACGTACATAACATACCGTCATTCCAAACTTTGCTTTGATAGCAGCCAAGTCTTCTTCCTCTTCGCTTTCCTCTTCCTCTTCTTCTTCTTCTTCTTTCCATTCCTTGTCTGAATCGGACTCCACTACAATTCTTCTTCGCTTAGCCTTCGGCGTCTTCTTCTCCGCTTCTTGTCGTATTTTCTCGCCACTCTTGCTCTTCTTCTTCTCTTCTGGATAGTTCTCTGGGGAGCTATTGTGACTTGCAGGAAGAATGCCATCACTGCTGATTTTTCGCCTCTTCGACTCCTGTACGTCTTCTTTCTCTTGAGATCCGATGCTCTGCAACTGTTTCTCTCGTATTTGCTGCAAAGAAGGCAAAGAGGTCGATTGAGAATTGCTCGGAGATTTTCCAAAGAAGTTCAACAACGACGTCTGTTTCTGCTTTGAAGTCATTCTCTCTCTTTCCTGCGCGAAATCAGGTGGATTCTGTAATGTCTGAGCCTCCTCTTCTGCCACCGTCAATACAGAAGTCTTCTTTCTGTGTTACGTTTGATTTTGGAGAGCCTTATCCATCCCCGCCACTTTTGGAATCTTTCATTGCCTTACCGTCCTTCTTCCTTCAAAGTTCCTCTGGTTTCTTCCCTACCACTGGTCGCCCCGTGTCCATTTTTGTGTTCGCTCCGTATCCGTTTCCGTTCTTTTCTTCATCTTTTCCATGTACTCCTAGAGAGGCCTTCGGGCCCCCCCGCATCCTCACTTCCTCCCACTCCTCCTTCCACCGCACCGCACGGGCACGACGGACCACATCGGGGTCATACTAAAAGGCGGACGCGGACACGGACGCAGACGTGGACGCTGTACTAAAAAGGCGGACGCGGGCGGACGCTGTTTAGTATGGCGTCCGCCTTTTAGCACCGCGTCCGTAGGGCAGACGTGAGCACAGCTTTTGAAATTGGCGTCCGCCTTTTATGCGCCCGCCTTTTAGTACGGCGTCCGCCTTTTAGTACAGCGTCCGCGTCCGCGTCCGTGTCCGCGTCCGCCTTTTAGTATGACCCGACGTAATGACGATTTGATTTTTTCAAATGCGCGCCATGCCATTTCATTCGAGCACAAAAGTACACTAATGG